>VMBQ01011561.1:0-22641 GCA_007657795.1 Dreissena rostriformis | reverse complement strand
AGAAAACGTGGTCCCATACAAAATACAGAAAAATGGTCTTACAATAAATAAATACAGAATAACAAAATGTTGACAGTTTCAATTATTTTGGAGTCGTATTAAATTACACTGGAGGTTTTCAGCTAAATAGTCAGCATGTGTTCGGAAAGCACAGTAAAAACACAGCACGTTTTGTTATTAAATGCAAATAAATATGTTGTCAATCCTCGTATTGCTTTGCAGTTATTTCAGTTATTTAACGCCTTTGTGTCTGCGACATTAAATTATTCGTTTGCGGTTTGGGGTTTTTGTCTCGAGGCATCACACACTTTTAAATGATTATGGTTTCAGCGACGTTTGGGCAAATCCCTTTACATATATGCCTCAACGAATTTGTGCAGTAGAACAATTGACTGTTTTTTTTTACAGACACTTAGAGCCGACATCAACTCGAGTGCTTTATTAAACCATCTTTACATTCATTTAACTGATTCGTTTGAACCAGCACTTTATCTCGATACACTATTTAATAAGACTTACCGCCGCGCCTGTTCTCGCCTCCGATGATCATCGCATGGTTTAAGGATAGAAACGTATCGATATGGTTCTGATAGACTACCAAGATATATTTTTTTGCAAGTAAGCATAGAACCGACTTAATAATAATGAATCCGTTACACAACCTTTTTGGTTGATATTAATCTTGAGCGTTTTTTTCCAAATGTGTTGGTTCAATATAGTTTCTGCTATTGAATGTCACGGATATTGTCAAGTCATGTTCATTGTATGTTAAATTGTATCATGGTTGTTTGTATCATCTTATAAAAAAGCTTAAATGTTATTGTCAGTAATTATCATAATTATGTTAATATCTATTTTGTATTGTCTTTGTTGTTTGTCTCTTTTTATAGGAATTTTTAAATGTTATTTATCAGCAGTTATATTGCAACTTAATGTTTATTGTTTCAGTAAAAGGTGGGTTCCAAAAATTAAGTTCACATCGAATATGTTGAGAACATTCTCCGTAAGTAAACTAATTTCTAGCAATCACAAGTCCTTGACATGATATGTAATTAAAATATGTGTTATGTTTATATGGCTATGTACTTATTGTATTCGCAAATAAAATTGTCTCTCTCTTAAAAGGTGTCATCGGGTGCCCAGACCTAGATGACAAACCAGATGATGACATAGCCAGAGAGCTTAGTTCACATCATGTTTCCGCTTCCAATCGGATCTCAGGCTTTTAAAACGGCATACGCATTCAACACATACGTATATTGTATCTGTCACCACACCTGCTTTGCTGACGAGCATTAGGGTCGGTTATAGAAGCATTTATTTGAAGATTAACATACCAAACCCTATGCGATGTTACAAATGCTTCAAACACGGACACCATGAGTCCATGTGTTTGACGACTGTACTTTGTAGCAGGTGAAAGACAGGTCACGAGGAAATGTAAAAAGACACCGATCAAATGCTCTGACGTAACTGTGGTGGAGAACACTCCGCCACCTCAAGAACATGCGCCTTGTGGCGTAAGGACAAGTCGGTGCTGCGAGTAAAGCACACTCAGTNATGATATGCAGGTATGTTTTGAAACTCTGTGCACATTTGGCACATGTGGCCACAAAATATGCGTCTCTCGCAAATCGTTCAACATAGTTGTTATTTATGTTTGTTTGGAAAATAGTACAGCGTCTAGAGAGAGGTAGTTTACCTAAAGAAGTTGATATCTGTGTACCAAAAAAAAAAATAAAAAAAAAATACAAACATACGTTGCTTGAGTTATTTATCTCGTTTCAATAATGCGAGAGCACTATTACGTCGTGAGAACAAAATAAGTAAAATTAACACATGTCTCTCAATAAAATGATAGTTTACCTAATACGAGTAAATTATGGTTATTATAACACCAATTAAAAGTAATAGTTTTCACGTTAAAAAACAGTTATTATCATCATTATGTTATTTAACATCGTTTGGTAAAACATGGTTATATATTTGGACCAGTTCACTGCGGACAAACAATATTGGACGAGCCGATAGGCGAGCCCAATGTGAGTATAACAGCTGCGCACGAGTACAAGTATATTACTGAATTGTACATGACGCTGTTAAATCACAATACAATTATGTATCCTCTAAGAGTTTTGACATTATTCACGTATACATTATAACGCCAAGTCTGCGATAGAGCTCGAGCACTAACGTCATTACATAATGTTATGACTAGGGATGCAAGAAGTTACTAATACATTAGCCTATTAAACGTAAACCTATAACAATAACTGGTTAATAAAACGGCTACTTGAAAAAAAAAAAAACAAACGGTTTAAGTTTAAGTCTACTTTTTAAATTATCAGATTAGCACTTACATGTTCTCTCTGTAAAGATATTTTTGACCGCTAACGATGGTTACATAAAGGCTATTGCATGTTTGTGATATAAATTGATTATCAATAACACATTTAATTGAGGACATTTGCAATTTAATATGTTTTGTGTATGTAATGCTCCTACGCAAAAGCGTATGTGTAAGAAATAAACAAATTCAAATTTTTAATTATCATTATCATTTTATGTGGGGCCGCTTACGTTCGCGTCGTACTGCATATGGCAATGTTGTTAATTGTTGTAGTTTATAATGGTCGAACTTTTCGTACTGCTAGCATGTGTTTGTTTTTTTCAGGTGGATGCAAACTAGGTCGAGTTTGTATAATGAAGCAATATCAACCAGTCGACAATAAATAACTATTTATTTTGTTGTTTGCTGGATAGCGTCTGTAGGTTATGGCCATTCTGTTTATTTTGTTAACCTTCCTCGGGCGGTTAGATTGTTTGCTCCGTCAACCGAAAGAAAAAACAACATTTTGATAACAGCTTCAATCTGTCATGAAATGGCATCTAATCACTCGTATTATTGATATGTATTTCTTTGATAACATAATAATTTTACTGTTATGCTTTTCTTTCAATATTTTATACTGAATTTGAAGAGAAATGGATCTGAGCGTGTTCGTGTTTTGTTCGGGTGATTGTTGTCGCCATTTGTTCAAATAGTTCAATGATAAAATATTTCACGAAGTGATTTTGGAGCCATTCTTCCCGCTTGAACCCGTAACAGTGGTAATATCGACTCGGCCATGCACATTTCAGACTAAAAAAAAACACCTTAACGTCAATACAACACATTTTTGGACTCGAGTAGCGTTTTTCAACATGTGAACAACGTGACAGAGTGTATCATCATTCGTGTGTGTTGAAGCACAAACTATATACTATAAAAAAATATATACAGACAATAGAAGAGACCATCCCACATACAAGTGCCTGCAGAGGTGCATATTTGAAAAGAATTTTACTCAGATAATAGCCCTCAGATATTAAAAAGTGTAGATTAAGTTCATCATAAATACATGAATGTATTTAGCTAAAGCAGAATGGCAGGTGCGGGGGGGGGTAGTTTATTTGCCATTGATTATCGAATAGGGTAACATACTTATACTTGGTATTAACATCACATTATTGTTAATTAGAATCATTCCGCTTGGAAAATATGCTGAATGTAGTCTTAAACTTAAGCACTTGAGTGGAATATGATACCTTTAAATGGACCGTTATGCTATATAAACAGAAATTTTTAATTCTTGTTGAGTGACATGAAATTCTATATTTTTGGCATGATTATTTTATTATACAAGTGCCCTCTGGTAAAAAAACAGCAAGTTCAACTGCAAAATGACACAAATAATTACATTTTATATTTCATATATGTCAAGTGTTTTTTAACTTCCCATATAACCCAGTATGCAAAATATAATACATTCCTCAGAGATAACTGAACATGTGCTTTGATAACCTTTGGAATCCATAACGAAATTCCTTTTGATGATTCACCATGTTAATGTTGTTCTACCAGTACCGGACACATATTTCTTGATAGTTATTCTGCCGTTAATACTAGAATACACGGTGTTGTCTTAAAATTGTTGCAAACAGATGACGCGGTGTTGTCTTAACCTTGTTTCATAAAGATGACGTGGGTGTTGTCTTAAAATTGTAACACGTTCAGCTCCATAAAACCGTGGACAGGGCGTTCAAAAAAGCATATTAACTGATCGTCGCACCAGTAAATTGGTTTGGAAAGTTCAGGAGTGAAAATGGCATCATATCTCACATGCCTCGTCGTGATCGCTGCTTGCTGTCCGCATTCAGGTATGTTTGCTATGGTGTATACTCAATTATGTATATATTTATTCTTGTATATTATAAGTGTTAATATATATATATATTACTTATAAATTGTATAATGCATATATAATGTAGGCTATGAGCTTGTATAAGCTTTACTGCTGAATAAATGTTGTTGTTGTTGATATAATAAAATAAACACGCATTGAAATCGTAAGGTTATAACGAATTTGAAGCCTAATGACATTTAATGTACAAACGAAACCTAGCGGAGATCCTGAGGTAAATTTAACTGTAATCAGTCTATTTAAACAGTTCGTACAATCAATTATATGCATTTCTTATTATGCTTTCTTGAAAACAGATATAACTTTTATGAACAACATACTAGAATATAAGTTTAGATGCAATAATATCAAATCACTAACAAAAATTAGACTTAAATACAATTAAAAATGATTGTACTTTGTACGGTCGAAAATCCATGCATGTTAAAAAAGGCAAGAACATAGATGGGGCATCCCACATCCATTCCTCTGTGTAGATTTATTCATACGACACAAGTTATTGTTCGGCAGTAAATACGAGTAAACGTGTGAGTCTTTATGGATTTCAATGCAAAACTGACATGTTATGTATGGTACAGAAACAGTGTATTCATATGTTTTATATAACTTTCCTTAATCATAACATTTTGTTGTTTTGAATTGATACATGTAAAACAAATGTTGCCTTTACAAACATATATATAAACAGTTAAAATGCATTTACTCATTTTCGTTGTTATATGGATTGTACAGTTGTGTATGAATATTTATAAAAATGGTGTATTCATTCATTTGTATATATATAAACAGTTGTTCTAAAATTCATAACATTCGTGCTTGAATTCAGTAATTTATATTAACAGATATGTATGAATTATAGTACAAGTACAGTTGAGAATAATTTAATTATATTACATTAACAGTTGAGGATAAATTCATCACATACTTCAATATAAGACTTATGTTGAAGGTATGCATATTATTAAAAGCGATATGACTATACATTATTTTATTTGAATTCTTCTTGTTTAATCATCAATAATTTCATTTAATCTTAACATAAAACCCTATATTATATAAACATTGTATCAGTAATAAATACGCCACTGGAAATTCGTATAAATAGTTTGCCACTGAAATGCAGTGCGATTTCAGAAAGGCTAATATGATAAAAATGATGTATGTGCTATCAGTGTATTTATTTTTTAGCGCTGGGTTCCTCCATCGTCTGTGATGGTTCGTTAATGTACCTGTCCTGTCCTCGTGGGCAAGTGTTGTATGTGCACTCGGGAGTATATGGGCGCACAAAGGGCTATGCCATCTGTCCTGCTATTAACGTCAATAATAGAGACTGCACGTCGACAACCTCCACTGCCAAAGTACAAAGTGCGTGTAACGGACAGAACGTGTGTCAACTCGTGGCGACCAGCGACGAATTTGGAGACCCTTGCCCTGGCATCTTCAAATACCTGGAGGTGACATACGCCTGTTTCTAATGTCGCTTGCTGTTACTTTCCTCCATTACCATGTACGCCAGAATATTTTACTGTAATTTGTAGAATTTTCTTTTCATTATTTTCCATGAAATAAGCAGAAGATGTTCTACTTATCTGAGCGATTTCATTAATATATGCTTTAATAGTGTTTTGATGTTCACATAAAGGTTTTATAAGTTGTTGATCTTGAAGTATCTTGAACCTCTGCTTTTAATTATTAAACCTATTTGTGTTGTAATGATTGACTGATCAGATTTCCAACTTGAGCAATGTTGCAGTAATTTATCAAATTATAAGTCTTACGGAAATAGTAAAGCGTACTCATTTTGGGATTTGAATGTTTGATCGCCAAGTGTATACTTTTTTTAATTAGAATAAATATTCGTCAAAAATCACCAAAGATTGTTATTTCGTGTGCGTTTTATATGTGTATATAGTAATATATGATTTAAAATCAATATGCATCCATATATAACATTGTATTTTTTTCCTTTAAGCGAGTGGATACGATCTTATAACATTTTTCAAAACAGATGAAATAAATAATAAATATGTAGATAAATAAAAAGCCGGAATAAAAGCTTAGAAAAAGTAGTACCTGACAAAATTGAAAAGTTGTATTCATTCCCAAACAATATTCTGCTGTGCAGCAGAAAACTCCTAAACGGTATGTAAACAATGCATGTACACTGTTGGGAATCCCCATTATTGACACATTTATGCCTAGTGAACTCTCCGATCCTTCTAAATTGGATCAATTTATTTCCAAAATTAGGGATGTCTCGTACATTTATTTCTATATTTAGAATATTTATCACAGAAATTCTTTTAAGCAAACAGCGTAGACCCTGATGAGACGCCGCATCATGCGGCGTCTCATCTGGGTCTACGCTGTTTGCCAAGGCCTTTTTCTAGACGCTAGGCATAAATGGGCTTAAGCAGATTTGTTCATATGATACATACACACAATTCTGGTTCTGCAACCAAAACGTGTCGGTATTGACGTACACGTTTTCGTGATAAACTACACTGACGAATTCAATATTTGATTGATGGTATCATATAAAAATTGTTAATTAATTGTTTATACTATTCCTCGCTCATATTCCTATTTTGGATTAAGATTGCAAAATAAAATGTTGACACTGAAAACGTTTGTACTCGCTATTAAGCGAGTATATAAATTGTATTACTTATGTAAAAATATGATAAAACGTTGATGAATGAAAAGAATATTCTGCAAGACACACGAGTAAAGGTGTCGGTGTCGCCGTAAACGTGCTCGTTGTTAAACGCGTTAATTTACGATCTTAAAAAAAAACACTGATGTAACGCTGATAAATACAAACTAGAATATAAGCTCTGCAGAATGAGTGACAGAAAATAAACAAAAGTATTGGTTTTTAGTTGTTGGCTTGCGAACAACGAATATTACTAGAAGATTATGCCGTAGCAAGACATTTCCACGATTCACCGAACAAAGTAGTACTGTTGAATAATTCGTGTCACAGATTTCAGTTCTTGGAACAACATTCATTCACAAATTGACATAGAATGTGAATAGTTAATGTAAATAGTATGTTCACGTGATTTATTTTGAACGCATCATAAAAAGCAAAACAGTCAATTAAAAAAATATTATTCATACTTTTTTTTCCATGTATATACTAATCAACCTCATTTGTGTATAATTATTAACTAATGTAGTACCTTTATATAGATATAGTAGGAAATCACCTAGTTTATATTCACAATACGCGCGCTATCAATAGAAAACAACTCTATGAACATCCCAAATGAAAAGAAAGTAGCCTGAAATTATGTATCCCTCCCGCAACAAAAACAAATAGTCTTCTTGTCCTTGATATACACACAAAACTCCTTCTCTATACTACCATCGCCTAAATGATCTATCAAGAAAACAAGACTGGTCAATGCAACAACACATACTTACCAATGATAACAAACAAAACACTAAAAACAATCTCCATATGGGAGCATGCGTATAACCTAAAATAAAACAGTACACCAAGCACAATACCTTTTGAATACATACCAGAACGATTTATGAATAAAAACTACTAGTATTTAGAAAATGTGCGCTTTAGAGTTCTTTTTAAGCACCTGCTCGATTCGCATTCATCGTTACATGTATACAATTCATATATTGACTGAAAGTAGAGAGGACCGGCAAATGTTCCACAGCATCATTTTTAAAAGGTTTTGTTTGCACGGTTGATCTACAACATGCGTCATATAATTTTCAGGAATGTGTTCAAAACAGTTTTGACCGTCTAAATAAACACATTATATTTTTATACTCAACAAATAAATGTTATTTGTTATTTAACTAACCGCCCATGCACTAATTCTGCTCAATTGTGTGCTCATGTGTATGCCACCATCACGCTCGACCCAGAGCTATCCGGATACTGAGTTTTGATTACGCATCATTATAGGTCGATACAGCATAGAATCTAATTATATAGAGAAATGCCTTAAGGCTCGTAATATTATTATTTACTTAAAACATCAATCAGTACGCGTATACAATTATCGTGTGCTACTTATAACAAAAACATTTTGTATAGTATATGTTTATGGATAGACAGGTATCCAGTGTTTTGATCATATGCCAATGTGTATGTATTGCAATTTAAATTTATGTAAAGTACAAGTGGTTATAGCGTGACTATGTAAATATCGATATTTAGCGAATCAGTCATGACGAACAAATTCTTTTCTAAAAATCTGAAAAGCACATTTTAATGTCTGAAATATACATTTCACTTTCAAATATAAACAGTGTACTAATTATACTTAAAAAAAAAATACTGGATACATAGACTTAAAAAAATATACCCTATTGGTATGAATAACAAAGTTCATTTTAACATAAAAGACTAGCTCTGCAATTTAATTGAGCTTACTTATGTTTCTTTCATATAAGTATTTGTATATATATAATTTTAAAGGAAATCGTGTATTCTTGAATCCAGAAGTTAAGATTCATTTAATTGATGTGCATTTTATTGACGTACATTTTTCCGTAATTTAATGTATGTTAAGTCAATGACGTAACATCCGCTTTCTGTTATTATTTGTGTTATCCTAAGCCGAAACGTTGATAAAAAGGGAAGTCAAATATGTGTTTTTATTGGATTTATCATACTCATTATACTTAGAAACCAACTATTTTCATCAGATTTAGCTCACTAACTATACAATATCATAAATTATTTTAGATACTATTATGTTCAAGTTGATGCAAAATCCAAATAAGTATAATGTTTAAAATATTAAATATGAGTGCCCTTCGAGCGTAGGGCTTTCACAACGGCATGAATAATTTTCTGCATATTCACCAATCAGGTGATGTTGAGATATCACTGTTTTCGCAAATGAGAGTCGCTAATAACACATTAATAAATCCAGTTAAAACCGATACAAACAGTAAGATGGAAAACTAAAAACACTGTGTGAGCTTACATAAGCGCATATGTAGCCATATTTTTTGCGTAGCGTGGCAACGGTAATTACATAGCAGAAATACTAAGTGCAATTTATAATGTAAATACTTGGTTGTTTTATTTGCTTAGTTTGGGCCACGGTCTCAGCTCATGGTGTTTTAACCCCACCGCCTATAGCTAACCTAACCCATATGTACGTCGATAAGCCTGCACTTTCAGAAAATACAAACAATAGACACACATTATATCAAGATACACGCTTATATCAGCATATTTTGATTCTCTTCCGCTATTTTAATTAACATAGCTTTTTTACGTTTTTGAGTTGCAATTAATCCATGTTTTTTCGTAGAATGTTATGCAATGTCTTGGTGGAATACAGAATTTGCAAAAGAATGCCTAATTATTTGGTTTTCGTCATCTATAGTGACAAGTATTGCACTAAACTGTTACAAAGTAAGGATAAAAATCAACAAATGGCGTCCGAACTAGAGAGATCACTTCTATCGCATATATTATTGAACGTTGAATATTTGTCGCCCAGTGTTATAACGGAGAACAGACAAAATAGTCCAATTGCTGTAAACTTATTGTCAAAATGTTTTGTTTCTTTCTTGTATTTGCAAGTGTCGCCGGTTTCATCAGTATTATTATCATAACACGCGGTACCTGCGGAGGTATGTGAAGTTGGCCGTTATATGTTAGCTGTTCATTAGATGCTTCAAATAGAAATGCACAGCTGTGCATTGGGTGTTCATCAGATGTTTAAAATAGAAATGCACAGCTGTGCATTGGGTGCTCGTCAGAAGTTTAAAATAGAAATGCATAGCNCCATTTCATCTTCATTCATTTTCATGTATTGACATTAACGTGTAACTCCTCACCCCCCCCCCCTCACCAATATTTTTTACGAACCTACTATGTAAGTAAATCGCTAATCCTTACTATTCTACCGAAACGAAGTCAGAAGTTTTCGATACAGCTTTATGCATTAGCGTTCTACAGGAAATGTCACGTGTCAGTTAAGTACACGGTACTATAAAACTCCCCTTTGTGTCATAACAACATATTTATCTTGATTTCGAAACAGCCGAAATATGTATGCGTGTATTGCGTTGGATATTAATGTATTTCATGCATACAGTAATTAAAACTTAATTTTGTTTAAACATTGGACATTATTATTAATTAGGAACGAAAATTAATATTTACAAATAATAATTAGCACTATTGCATGATAGTGTATTGCAATCTCGACAACCCATTGAAGTTGTAAGCACTATCGCATGATAGTGTATTGCAATCTCGACATCCCATTGGTGAATTTCATGTTCTTTGATCAATTAATAGCCTTAGATTATGAATGACCTGTGCGCAAGAATACACTACGTAGCAAATAGTGGACTATTTTACCATTCATAATATAAACATACTATGTGACATGTATAGTGAACAAATGTAGTGTTTTTTTTTCGGCGTAGCTGTATAACCTAGCTTTTCACCTTAACTGACCTTTGTAAGTGTCCAATAGAATTCAAATAAAATTTCCCGCGGCTGGACACGAATGAATACACTTCAATTATTCCATTGGCTGATTTGAGAATAATCCCCCAGAACATTGGAAACATGACCGCGTCTTTGTAGTATAGCATGATACGCTGGTTTGCAGCGTGTTCAGCATGAAACAATTGTATCTCTAATGAAAATTCTTGTTGGATAGAACAGTTTTACACTCAACTCTTGACATCAATACAGTTTGTGTGCGTCCCTTTATATTCAGAGGATTGTCAGCGCCAGAGCGTTTGTACTTCAAGGCTATGTTCTCATGTTTAGTTATTACTACCATATTGCAGTCTGTGTACTTGTATATTTTTGTACATAAAAGTATCGTTTCTCGATATCCTGATATTAGTTTTGGCCAAACCATTTTTAATTGTTTTCGAAATTAAACATTTAAGATGTAAAAGTATAAAGTTTTAAAAAAGCTGTCGTTCCAGCAGTGGAATCGTGACCTCACTTTAAAGCATTGCATTCCAAGCCGCAAGGTATCAGGGTGAGTTCGCGGTCAGTACAGGGATCGTTAAATAATATAGACGGTATCGCGTGAACTAGGTGAACTGGGATTTTATTAAGACCAGATGTTAAATGAAGATATTCGCCGTTATAATTATGGTATCTCAATAGTAGATTCTTAACGTGTTTTCAACAAACCATGATAAATATTATTTTTGCTTAATTTAACAGGAATTATTCCACCATATTGACCAATGTATTGAGCATGAGCGAGATGATTCTTGATACAGTTAATAATCGAATCAAATAGCAATGCCAGACAAACCACTAAACAGGTTTGTCCGAAGAACGAGCGAATAAATATGTGATATATGTACGGATACTTCGCATGTGGCTGGTTGAATAACATGTTTTAATTTCACTTCCATTCTTCTTTTTTGTGTATCTTTAGATATATGATCAGCAATATGTAATAATGTAAAATAAACCGCGAAAACTACACGTAACATCTCGTACTGCGTGAAATGCAGCTAAGAAATGCACAGAAAAAGACATAATTATGCTATCTTTGATTTCATTCATTTAACTCTTTACCTTTCACCAACTCCAACCACAATCAACGCCGTATATCTTTTTTAAAGATATTTCTTGTTACTTTTACTATATACGATCCGTTCAAAACTATTCAATATTCATATTATGTGTCAATTTGTAAATGAATATAGTTCAAGAACAGAAACCGTGCCGCAAACTCCTTTTTGCGCGTATGCTTACAGGTTCGTTGGTTAATAATAGCTAAGACACATCGAATCGGAATTCGTGGTCTAGTAACCTTAGTCGTTCGCAAGCGAACAACTACAAACTCGAGAGAGTTATGTAAGATTTATTGATTAAAGGGACTATGCACAAATTTTATATGTGTTAAATTGTAATATATTGATAAAAATATGTTACAATAGCACAAAATAGGCAAGAAAAATTATACATTTTAATAAAGTGTGTTTAAGCTCGTGCATTTTACTGTGAAATTTAACGGAATTGTTTTTAGACATATTTTCCATATTAGACAACATAAGGCATTTTTGTATCAATAATTTTTTGTATATCAATATCTCAACACAACACATACACTTTCTCTGAGAAAATGTACATCCTCCAGAGGAAATTTGTAGCCCAGTATATAATTTTTTATCATTAACGCAAAGAACATGTTTTACCAAATCAGTATTCCCAAAATATAAAAGCTTGTTACCATAGCACATAGAAGTGTTTGTTGCTCCAACCATTCCAACAGTTGATCCTCCATTCGGACAAGCTTGACAGTGGGTTGAATTCAGCCAGTAAGTATCCATGGGGCATACACTGCATGGCAAGAACCCTGTAGCTGAGAAATACCCAGCCCAGCAGGTGCCTGGAAATTTGTTAAGCAATTTAATGTAAAAGTAATCAATACAAATATATTAGGCCTGACTTTGTGTTGTCTTGCCATCTGCTAGTATAACTTTTCAACATTTATCTCATACTTTTGAACTCTATTGACAATAGAAAACATTCTTGAATTATACTGACAGTGCGTCCTACATTTATAACCGATTTTGATGATGCATGTGTTTCACAAAATAAATGACAGCATAACATTCAGTGAGATAGCATCATAGCTAATATCAAAGCGCTATTCATTTTAGAAATATTTTTTATAGGTTAATGTCGTTTAAATACCCAATACTTGTAGAAAAAATTCCAAACAACACAGCAATAACTTTCTAAGGCACAATTAAATGAAAAAAGAGGGCCAAAAGCCCTCGGTTGCTCACATGAGAACCTAAGTTACTAAACAAATCTAAGATTTCACAAGGTTTCACTAAAGCCATAAAATAAAAACTGCCCCATCCACTTGTAGCCATGTTTTTCAATAGACAGGAACCAATTTTAAACTCTTCCAAGATATCATTATAACAAACGTACCCAGCAAGTTTCATAAAGATTGGATAAAAGTGTCAGTGTTCACAATGTTTCACTACAGCCATATAAGGAAAATGTCCCCGAAACCCTGGCCATACTTTCCACTGGACCTGAACCATTTTCAAACTCAGCCGTGATATCATAAGAACATAGATTCTGACTAAGTTTCATTTAGACAAAACATGTCACTTTTAAAGTGTTCACAGGGATTCATAATTGCCATGTAAAAAAACTGCCTGGCCCTGGTGGCCATGTTTTTTCAATGGACCAAAAATATTTTCAAACTCAGCCGAGATATTATTATAACAAATTTTCTAAGCAAGATTCATGAAGAGTGTTCACAAGGCAGTCATGTTTTTCAACTGACCTGAACAATTTTCAAACTCAACTGAGATATCATATAAGTACAAATGTTCAGACCAAGTTTTATGAAGATTGCATAAACATGTAACTTCTAGAGTGATAACAAGGTTAACCTTTAGCCATATAAGGAAAACTTCCCCCCCCCCCAGGCTGCCATGTTTTTCAACCGGCCAGAACCATTTTTGAACTCCGTTGAGATATAATTTCAACAAATCTTCTGTCCAATTGTAATGAAGATTGGACCAAGCATTTGTCTTCTACAGTGTTAACAAGATATCACTATAGCCATTTAATATATGTAATAAGAAAAACTGCCCTGCCCCCAGGTTGCTTTCTTTTTTCATCAGCCATAAACTATTTTCAAAATTGGATAAGATATCATAACAATTAATTTTCTGAACAAGTTTCATGAAGATAGGACTAAAAATATGACTTCTAATGTGTCAACAAATTTTAACGAAAGACATCTAAGGAAAACTGCCCTGCTCCCAAGCGGACATGTTTTTAAATGAACTGGAACCATTTTCAAACTCATTCAAGAAATCATTAGAACAAAAGTTCTGACCAAGTTTCATGACAATTGGACAATAAATGTGACTTATAGAGTGTTAACATGCTTTTTCTTTAAATTGACAAAGTGACCTAGTTTTTGACCTCACATGAGCCAGTTTCGAACTCAGGCAATATATCATTGGGACAAATATCTGACCATGTTTCATGAAAATTGGACAATAAATGTGGCCTCTAGAGTCTTTACAAGGTAAATGTGTACGACACACTCTGCATGACCAGCGACTGACAAAAGCGATTAAAAAAGCCCACCATGAACACGTTCAGCTCAGGTGAGCTAACAAATAGTTGCAATACTTTTCAGTTCATGTTTGTTTTTTAGACACTTAATAAATTATCCACTTAAGGCCCATTTTGAATAATTAGGCATAAACAAACAATGTCCTAACCATGTTAATTAACAAATTCTGCATCTATTGTGATTTATGAGATTTGGCTACTCACGTTGACACTGTGTCTGGTCAGAATTAGGATAGTATCCTGCTGGACACTGTTTACACTGGCTCTGTCCCGTGGCGTCCTGGAACTGACCCATTGTGCATTTTGTACAATTGCCTGCTGCTGAACTGTAGTAAAATCCCTGACCACAAGGCACTGTGAAATGAAAACAAATGAATTAGTACTTTCAGCTGAGAATCATTGTGCATATTTTGATCTCATCATAAATCCCAGATAAATCATCAAATTAAATAACTCTACATGTATTTCAGCATTCACCAGATAAAGCTGTCACGCACAGACCTATGATGTCATTTTGTGTTTTTGCATTATGTCTTTTGATGCTTATAATGCTTTACTTGCAAAATTCTGCCATTTTCTCTTGTTTGTTTTTCAAAATAAAGACGGACATTTTAAAGAAAACGATATAATCAATAGAAGTCTAGGTAAATGCTGTATACAGACAAGTTTATTATCTTGCACGAAAAACACAAACCAAAAGCCCATGCTCGTGCTTCTGGTTTTCAAAATCTCACTAAATAAAGGTATTTAATACAAATCTAGTATATTAAATGTACTAGATATTTTCACAGTGCAAGGCGGGCTGAAAGGTCATATTAGTTCAGAAAAGCGCTTATGACCTGGGGCCCTGTGGGCGACGCGAGGCTGAAAAGATCTCCAGGCCCTACTTGCCCAGTATATGAAGTGTATGAAGTATTAAAACATGTGTACCAACAATTACATGTCAACAATTGCATGTATACTATTGCATGTCTAAAATAACTGAGTACGCTTTATCCTTTTTCAACAAATTTCCAATACTTGAAAGAATAGCTAGTTGATGTACATGTTATTGTAAAACAAGGCTTCTTATAGCAGAACATGCAATAAGACGTCATTTCTGAATGAAGCAACATGTTTAAATGGCGTGAATTCAGGTGTTAAAACTTTCATACAAAATTTTGCTTGTTTTTTTTTCATTGCATATTTCTAATCACTGTATTCTGAATCCAAAATCAAAGTTTAAGAAACATTAACCAAACAATAAAGGATTCTCAAGACATTCCACGTTGCCAACCCTAAAACAAATTCTCCCATTTTTCATGAACCATTTACACAATGTACTTACTACACTCATATGAACAATTATTATTTATCAAGCAAGACTTATTAGGTAAAATATATTATATTTATACATAAATGCATGATATATGCATTAATGAGAGTAAATAGATTCTAAGTTGTAACAAGTGGTATAAAGAAAATATGAGAATGCAAGTGTTGTTATTTCCTCTGAGAAAACCAGACAAAATACCTAGATTCAGTCGTAAGTCATTTATATAAATTATTTAAAAAAAAAATGGCAGAAATAAAGTACAAAATGTGAGCATATAAATTTTCTACTTTATATGATGTACTGTTGATTCAAAAATATAAAAATATTTAATTTGTAAAGCTCAAATTTAAAGTTCAGCTTCATTTGCACAGCAAACTGCTTTTGCCACAAATGAAAATGTCATTTACCAGACTACAGGTGAGGATTTTAGTTCTTGCATAATCTAATAAATGAAACATATCTTATTTTATAAAAAACTATAATAAACTGCTTTCATGTATTAATAACATGTAGTGCACTTAGTAAACGAAAAAAATTGGGCCCGAAATAGTTGATATTTATCAGTTCATATTGCTAACCTAAGCAATGATATTCAGAATTATCAGTACCCAGATTCCATATAATTGTGAAAACATAATGTGGAAGTATGTTTAAGTATGTTTAAATGATTGATAGTTCATTATCAACTCATAGTGTAACAAACATAATATGGACATGGTACCTACAAAGATCAGGAAGGAATTACTCACCAAAGCATTGGAATTCAAAATACTAGTACGTCATTGATGACAAGCAAAATTTTGATTGGGGAAATAGAAGGTCTTTTTCACATTTTTCTGCTGTTTTCTAATGTCATAAATTTATTAACAACATTATAATATTAGGAACAATACGAATATTTATAATAGAGAGAAAAGAATGTTGAATTATAAGTTTTGTCTGCCACGGGAATCAAACCCAAATCTTGTCATGTTTTTTGACAGAATTTATTTTCATAGTTTTACAAAGTTACAGTCATTTATGAAATGAGGTGAAATTACATAAAGTTCATTCCAGGTCTAAAAACTCAAGGAGAAACAAAACATAGCACTCAAGTTGCTTCATTGACCATTATGTGAGCATTTATTCAAGATATGGATTTTCAGCCCAGAATAAAGATATTCAGACAGGATTATGGTGATTTCCAACTGCCTAACATCAGGTCATCTGATCAGACATTTTGCCCGATATTTGTTACTATTAATAGTAAAGCTTGTTATACTAAGCCATAAATCTTTTGAAATACTTTCTGAAATTCTGCTATGCATTAAATGGAAAATATATGTTTATTACAAGGAATGTGACAGTATGTCACATATGACCATGAAGTATATGTTTGGTAAATAAACAATGAACAACACAAACATTTATCATTAAATACTTTCAAAAAGAAGTGAAAATTCATAACTTTTGAACTTGAATTGTAATATTGACCTTATATAAGAATGATAAATAATATTGAATTGATCCTAGTTATTAAAATTTACACAACCAAAATTACAGTTAACAATATTTGACTTGAATGGTGACTATGACCATTCAATGGGGAGCAATACAAGTGCACAATTCTTCTGATAATTGGGCTTTCTAACCCTTTATATTCAAAACTTTTCAGGAATATTCAAGTTATACAGCGGACATGAACTCTGGACTGCATGGCGGACCCACACAAAAACAAATCCACCAATTTGGGCATAGAAACAATATTATTATCAAAATCATACTTCAATCAACAGATTTTGTAACCACATATTTATCTTAATAACACATTACAATATGACATGTTAATATGTTAATATAAGAACCAAAAGATTACAAATAAAGTTGTATGGTCTTAGTAGCAATTTTGTTAATTTTAGCATAAAATAGAATAAAAAGTGTAAAAATATAACCACTTACCACACACATCTGCACTTAGACTTTGGCTGNAAATGTGACCCATATAATAAAGTGTACATTCAAAATGTGGCCCATAAAATAAAGTGTACATTCAAAATGTGACCCATATAATAAAGTGTACATTCAAAATGTGACCCAAAGAGCATGGCATGATTTGTCAAAAAGTGCTATTCAACTAAACAATCTTTATAGCAACCATAAGTGTATAAATCAAGCCTTCCAACAAGGCAAGACTATTGTTTATAGCATCAAATACAAAGGTAATGCATTCAGTTTTTTCATAATATACCTGTTTTGCAAGACTTCTTGAAGTGAGCACTTCCAGCTACTGTTGCATCACCCAATGTCACACTGCTGTTGTACAGACTGCAGTATTTTAACCCACCAGCTGTTGGTGCATAGGAAGCTTCCTTGCATAACTTATTATTTAGACATAGCTGCTTGCACTTGTCCAAGCTGTCAACTGGTTGTGGCTCCCCATCAATAAGAGGAGTGGTTGGATCTCCAGTCTTGTTTGTGATACCAGCTCCCATGTCACATACATCATACACTGCAGCAGAATAAAATGCAAAATAACATAAATTGCAAAGATTAGTGACTGGGCTTGCAGATAATAAATATGGCATATGTCACTATGGGTGTAAGATGTGGCACTCTAACTCAATCATTAACGTTACAAAGAGGAACCCAGATCTAGTTCTTATTGTTTCTATAGTATGATATGTTCAACAGAACATATGCAGCTTGAATCAAACAAAAACGTTATGAGTATCTATGAGAATGATCTCATTACTAAACCTGTCAATAACAAAAAATAATATAAACAGTAGCATTATCCCCTCCCTAATTGTAGCAAATATTTATTATATTGTTGTTTTCTTCAGAACACTATGTGTTTCAAAGTGATATAAACTGATGGTGTTTACTGTTGATAAAATGTATAGATCTCTAACTGGTAATGCAAAGGTTATTTTGTATTCAAGACATAATACTTTCAGACCATTAACCTGATTAACAAACATGAAATAATATACACAAGAGGCTTGTCACAGACACAAGAGCAGTCCCGTACCAGAACAATTTTGTAGGAGTAAGAACTGGAGCTCTATGTGAAACACAACGGAACGAATCGGTAGAAATCGATTTACCACAAAAAAAGGAAACAAATCTGAAATAATGTAAATACTCCCCATATGACCCTCTATGCACAAACCAAGTTTCATGAAAGGAGCTAAAGAAGATTTTGAGTCATCACTGGATCCAGTTTTAGTTTTTAATTATTTCTATAACCAGACAAGTCACACAGAAACATGATTTTTTTTAACAAGCGTATTCTCCATATTATCCTCTATCCACGCTCAGAATTTCATCCACCTAGTTAAAGTACTTTCTGAGTTATCGCATGAACCAGATGTTATACTTTTCACTTATTTCTGTTAGTATATCAACCACCATTTTGGTATGACGAAAAATACTGAAATAACATGCATATTCCACATGTGGTCCTCTATTTTCACACCGCATTTCACCAACCTAACTCAAGTCCTTTTTAGTTATAGCATGATCCAGATTTTAAGTTTTGAATTATATCTGTAACTGGAGCAACCACAATATTGAAATAAGAGGCATATTCCCCATATGTTTTCACATACTGAATTTTATGAATCTACATTAGGTACTTTTTGAGTTATCGCAGGATCCATAAGATACGGATGGACTGTGAACGGACCTTGGTATGGGACTATAAATAGAATATCAGGTAACTGCTCGATAAAGGTAACGTTTATCATGCTGGGCACAAATCATTTGAGCAATCAGCATGCCTTGCACTCTAAGCCTCGCATCATAAATGTCATTTTTTTCCAACACTCATCTTTTATTCTCAGAATGTGAGCCTCAATCTGTGAAAACTGGGCTTAATGCATATGCGGAAAGTGTCGTCCCAGATTAGCCTGTGCAGTCAGCACAGGGCCAACACTACGCTTTTATGGTATTTTTCGTTTAAAGGAAGTCTCTTCTTATGAAAAATCCAATTTAAGCGGAAAGTGTCTTCCCTGATAAGCCCTTGCACACTGAACAGGCTAATCTGGGACGACACTTTAAGCACATGTATTATGCCTAGTATGAGGCTCATATTGTTAACTATATACTCACCATCAGGACATGTGCAGGTGTAATCCTCAGGTCCTGCCCCTTGCACACAAGTTCCATTATTGGTGCACGGCTTGGCATCGCAGATACGGAACATGCTGGCACATGTGTCTCCAGAGTACCCTGGGTCTAGATGCAAACAAACAATATCATGATTCATATAGTTCTAGGACTAAAACTTCAGAATCTATGTAAAAAGAAAACAGAACCACACAATTTATCAATACGTACCACACTCGCAGACATGTCTGTGATTCTGAATGCTGCAGGTTCCGTGACTAGAACAGTGTACAGTGGCATTGCAAGCTGAAATACAAACAAACACATATTAAATCAAAGCTCCTAAATGCCATCTAGTCGAGATATTTTTATATATATTATTCTGGATTTTACTTTTGTACACTGAAGTAAAATGCTGCCAAATATAAATTAATATACATTTTATTTTTGTTCATAAGTTATGTGTGGCGAAAGAATTTACACAAATATAGAATTAGTGCATGTTGTACACTGAAAAGCATTACATTTATTTTTTTATAGCATTAAGTCCAAAAAAGCATATTGACCAATGCATGCAAGCTCACATCTCATTTTAACGAACAACGGACAACACACTGCGGAAGACAGGAAAAATAAAAACAAAAATAAAAACGTCTCATTTGGACTAACAAACTACTCATTATTTTACAAAATAATTTCTCAATAAGAGTGCACCTACGTGCAAGAGTAGTGCAGTTTGCAGCTGCAGTAGAGCCATTTCCTGCTGTCTCCTGCTGATCATTGCAAGCTGTACATTCATCCTGCCCTGTATTGTCCTGGTAAAAATTTCGAGGACATGGTATGCAGTCCACGTTTTTGTAACCAGAGGAGGAATACATGCCAGCAGGACATGGGTCTGGAAGGAAACAATGTTCATGCATGTTATGATAAATAAATAGACTTATTCTGCAATACAAAATATATTGTTGTATAATACATTATGCACATAATTTTTAGTCAATGTTAAACATAAAATGTCTTCAATCATTTCATCAGTGACATCAACATTGTATTTGTGCTTTGTCATGATATGAAACATGAATAAAATTAACTTTTATTTCATTCAAAAACTCATATCTTAACACTTCATTAAATGCACAATTCCAGTACCATGGTAGTCACATGAACATCATTACTATTTTTCACTTTATAGTGTAACATTGACATTCACCTTTTTGTTCTATTCATGCACTTAAATGACAATAATTTAAAATTATGCTTACAAAACAATTGAATTGAAGATTAATATGCTTAAAACTATCATCAACACTTATCAAAATGCATTAACACTAGTTTTGTTTAATAAACAAGCAATTTTTTTTTATTTGATATCCCCCACAAAATTAATTTTGTTTATGGATGGGTGCAAATCCCTTGTACTGGTAAGGTATGATCCCCTCAAAAAACTTAAGTGTAGGGTAATTGTTTTCATGGTATGCAATTCTCCTACACCCATGAAGTTTCATGTTGAAATCTTGTAGCATATCTGAGATATAGCCCTAAAAGGTCACATCATACAAAAACAACAAAGGGCAATAACTCTGATTTAATAAAGTGTAGAGTGATGGTTCTTGTGTATGGTACTTCTCATCATTGATATCTATACACTTATGAAGTTTCATGTTGATATCTTTACATAGTTTCTGAGATACAGTCCTGAAAAGTTTGTGACAGACAGACTTATGGATGGCCAATTCTATATTCCACCGCCTTTGGTGGGGTATTACAATAAGTTACTTTCAGACTTTGTATTTGAAAAACCCACGGTCAAGAGTATAGATGTGAAGAAAAAGTCATGAAATGGCATCTATAATCCGGACTGTGGGTTAGTCTACAGCAAGGTATGATTAGAAATACTTATATTCGATTAGGACAAGATCTAATTTGGCTAAATCTTTATTTCTAACGTACATACATGATGACTATATTTATCTTTACCCATCTTTCTTTACAATCTTTGTTTGTGTAAGAGTGTTTTTTGCCTATTTCAACATTGTTTCAGTCATATCAGGGTGGTCTGTTCACCAACTCTCACTTTTCCTGGGCAAGTTGGTATACCAGTACTAAGTGCACATACTTTAAATAGTAACAATTGCCCAACTTGAATCAGAGGTAGGGGGAGAATTGCCATGGAAAGGATTTCATGACCAATCCGCAACCAAGTCAAGTGGGTCAAATCCTAGGATTTTGAGTCCACCAAACTACCAACTGACAAACTGAAGTAATCTTATATGTACTACAACATCCAATATGGCGCCAATGTCATTCATATCAAAGTGCTGAAGGCACTGCAGTTGTTCGCTATTGCATAACCTTTGACGCAAGTCATTTTTCAATATTAAGGTATCGCTTTTTAAATCGCAAGTTTGAAATATACACAACCNTTAGTATTTATAACAAGGCATATTTTGAGCTCATCTTATCCTTGTCATTTTGGGCTCGAAAGCAGGTTCATAAACACATGATATTCAATGTAAAAATACATTATTTTACAAGTGTTGCACATGCCAAATCTAGACTGCAACTACAGCAAAATCATTTTATATTTAACAACTGACAACTGTAAAGTATATACTTTTAGATGCAATATGATACCATTTCACGTTTAATAGGCATGCATGTCGACGTTTAGATAGATCTACATTAAACAAGCGATACCTTTAAAATAGTTGTTATCTAGGTGAAAATATAAAATGCGTTATTGAGAATCAAAGTCGTATTTAATTGATATCGAACCTATTAAAATTGATATAAATTTGATGAATTAAATTATCATGTCAAACACCCTGTACTTCCCATCTAAGCACAATATTTAAATGCAATATTTGAAGCTGTGCCATTTATTTTTATAAAATGTATAC
>VMBQ01011559.1:0-22032 GCA_007657795.1 Dreissena rostriformis | reverse complement strand
TTTTTTTGTCCTTATCATAATTTTTAAAACAGCTGTTTTGTCGTGAAGACGTTATTTCCTATTGTTCGATTTTTGACGTACCTATACATTTGTTTTGTTGTGTATTATGACGAAAATGTATTTTATTTATACAAACATACATTTACTTTGAAGAAGCCTATTTAGGCAAAATGTATCTGGACAGAGTGGTGATTTTTATGTGTCAACTTGTTTCTTTTCATAATCAAAGAACCGCATGTTATAATACCGTTTTTCTACCGCTGGTTCAGCTGAAGTTTTTCTTGGCGTATTTGTAATTATGTAACATTGTTCTGAATAAACGTTCATATCTAATGTTGTCTCCAGATTGCTAGTAGTTCATTTAATACAACACAACAAAGTTTTCCACCGTTTGCAATACACCTATATCAATGATGACAGCTATTCCGTAACAAAAACGATTACAAACTGCAAGCATCTATTTTTTTGTTCACGAAACCACGTCACGCAAGCTGTTATCACATCGTGTAATAAAAATCCTAAATAATTGCAGCAGTATTATGCTAAGGCGGCCCTAAATTAAAACGCACCGCAATTTTAATGAAAACTGTTCAAGGTTGTGTGTTTCTTTGTTTTGGGAGGAACCAACATACCCGCAGTTAATCCAATTAGCCCGCTATGATGATAAGCAGTCACACGCATATGAGACGGGGTGAGAATTGAACTTAGATACAATGGTCGCCTAGATGAAAGGAACGAACTGAAACCACTTTGCATACCAGAAAGCCATTAAAACTCGTTTCTCTACAAAAAGGGCGACGTCGGTGTAAGCTGCTGGCTACGTAGGAATGATCAGGTAACGTCTTTGGACGGGGAAGAGATGTTTTTGAATGTACAACACGTATATATGGAGAACGTACAATGAAAGAATAATGCAGAATACACAGTTAACTAACATAATAATGATGATGAAGTATGGGTAAGACGAATCAATCTGTTTGATTTTACTGTGTGCACGTAGCTGCTCGGAGATCTACAGACTAAGAAGTATTCCTGATTACGTTACACCGCTCTCACTCTAACATGTTTTCATAGTTTGTTCATTAAAAAACCTTTTCCAGGCTGAAATTGGTTGGTTTCAAGAAGATAGAATATGTGTATACTCTTTTTTAGTTATATAAACGCTTGACCCATTTCTAAGCTAATATCAAAACAAATGGTTTATATCCCAATTATGACATAGATGGCATGAATTTATTTAAAGGCACACATTTCACGCTAATGTATGTGTTCCAGTACTAAACATCATGCATGCTGTATGTGAAATATATATTTTCAATATCATAGTTAGGCTTCAAGTGTGTGATTATGTACTTGCACATACAGTTCGCAGTGTTTGAATTTCAAGGAATTTCAAGCCTTGGTATATTTGCCTTATTTAAATTTCGTGCAATACATGAAACGACCTACCTATTTTAAAAGCTCGTTTATTGTAGCAAATATTTGCAACTGAATTGCAATACGCTCGCTATTAATAACAACGCAACAACATATATTAATTCTTGAGCATTTGCTTCTTAGGGTGTTCTGTAAAATGTGTAGAGAATGAACCGATTCGTTCGATGCCTTTCTCAATTATTTGCAAATCATCCGATTTGATAATCGATTCTCGACCGGCAAAATTTGAGATAATGCCAAAACTTGCCATCACCAAAGTATTTTTGAATTCTTTAAAGTAATGATGATATAATTTTTGTTATCATACTTAGTGCGTATTGCCATTGTTCAACCTTTATGATTTGATATTTATATGTTATTCAAATTTGCCCATAATAACCAAAAAGAACGCCATTAATAATAATACAAGCGTCTCGGCCCACCTACTTACTTTGCCTACGGAGCGGTAGGTCTGCGGTTTGAGCTTCTGACAGAGGTGGTTCAAACAATTGGCTGCTGCATGTGCTTGTTGTGCTGTTTATAACATATCGCATTAAACGGATTAATGACAAATGTTGAATGTGTTATATTTACTACGACTTGATGATGAAATCAATAAATTAATATATATTAAATCAGTTATATTGCATACTTTGCATCTTTTAATTTGACAGATCAAACATAAATAAAGAACAACAAAAACAAACATATTGCAGAAACTTCCATGCACCATGTTATTACTAGTTTGAGAGGAAGGATATACATAGTATTATATATTATGTCTTCTACTAAAGGAAAAAATCAAGTACCTGATTTCAAACGCACATACTAGTTTACTTGACACACTAACCACTTGAAGCAGTTCATGGTGTGATAGGGACAACTAAAATACAGCTTTAGCAATTCACGAAAATATGGAAAAGGGTAATACCGCTATATATATTTGGAACAATACTTTTGCCATAAAATGTTAAAGAACTGCAGTACGTATTTTAAATTATAGGGATACACATGTTAATGTTAAAACCAAACATGCTTTGATCGACACCTTCAATTGCATGCTTGGTGTCAGGCAAGGTGTGTCTGGACATATTTGTTTTCAATGAATTTTAATGGTATGGAAGCAAAATATTTCTTGAAAAGTATAACTAGTTTTGACGTAATCTCTTTCACTGTGAATGTACAAAAACTGTCACGTGACCCCAAAAGTCAACGTCAGTAGGCGTTTTACGAAGGATAACAGCCGCACCAGGAAGGTTTTTTGTCAACATCTTTGCTGATCGTCCTCTGGCTTTCATACGACGTAGGGCGGGCAATACGACATGCATAAAGCTTGCGATCGGTATATCACGCTTTGTGTGTGTTGCTTTTGTTCTCGAGAACACTTCGACACAAATGTTTATTGTAGATGCAAACGTCAGTAGTAAAACATACAAAGAGTCGTTGTTTACACAAATAAACGATAACAGAACTATCTATGCGTTACCGGACGAAAATATATTACATATGTCTTCGCATAAACAAACGAATATATGTATCGGATAATAAATATACTTTTAAAGACTGGAAACAAATATGGCAAACGTCAGTAGTACATTTAAGAATGGCAAACATCAGTAGCCAAAAAATGCAAACGGCAGTAGCCGAATAAATGCAGGCGGCCCTTCTACCTTTTACACCCATAACTATGTTTACTAATATAATGACATTTACTTTAACAAGTATTATATTTCTGTTCAAAACAGTTTGATTTAGAAGCTTGATAGTATTTATTCCCACGCGCACATAAGAACTGCAACATTGCTGTATAAATAAATACGTACGAAAGGTGAAAAATTTCCTTTGAAATTGGACGTTTATGAACGAATATAGTAAATGATATGGGGCGAGCGCGACTAGCGTGTGTGTCACTATACTTAAAAGTGAAAAACAACAAATCAGTTTTATCATTTTCTTAACTAAATTGAGGTTTTTAAAGGGGATTTCGATAATACTTCACGAACATATTGAAGCTTCCAATGGCAAACACTCGCGCGCGTACCGACATCCCCCAAGTTACCACGTGTAATGGTGGTATTAGTAATAAATAACCCTTTTACGATGGCATTTATCAATGTTATTTGTGAAATTATTAACACAACATTGTTTTTACTTGTTTTTGACACAAACTAGCGATTTATAACGGGGATTTCGACAAGTTACGGAGAGCAGGTAGCGAAATCCCTCATGTGTGTACATATACATTGTATATAATTCATATTTAGCATTGCATATATATATATATATATATATCAATTGGTATAATGGAAAGTGCTACACAAAAAATAAGTTGGGTAATTTTCTGAAATTAATTAACGTTCTATAATAGGGATTTCTTTAATTCTACACATTGAAGCTACCACTCGCGCTTTTCAAAGTCACGTTTCGGCTTCAAAAATTGTATAAATTTAATGCTTCCAAATAATTGTTCTGGATATCGACCGTCCGACTTACATAAACCCCTTGACCCAGTTTAACAATACTTCATTAACTTTTTTTTCAAAGAAAATGAACAAAACTCGTTGAAAACATGTGCATCTAGACAGTCGGCCTGTGTGGAAAATGGCGGACAGGTCGATAGCAACCGGCGCACCCGATTAATCGATCGCCGATTGTTCGATCGATAGTTTGATAAGAATTTGATTGACAGCTGGCAAGATGTCAATTCTTTAAACACGTTTTCGATTTGTTTTTATCTATTGAAAAATGTGTTAATGCCAACAAAATATAAAACAGTATTGAAGACGAATTTCAAAAAATGCAGCAAAGACAAGTTAGCGCTGGTAAAAGCCGATGCCGANCGGCGACAGCAAATTGCATATACATTGTATTGAAGACAAATGGTCAAATATGTAGTTCGAGCATCTAGCAATTTTGAAAAAAAAAATATTTAAATATAATTATCATGTTTTGTTATTTATGTAGTTATAAGATCAACCTTAAACGATTAGAAGCCAGAGAATACAGAACAGAAGTAAACTGCATTCAAATTAAAACAGGCTCATTTTTCCGGCGTTCTAAGTATGGAAGCATAAAATTCAGTATTTACAACGCAAATGGTCAACTGTAAAAGCGATATATGTATTTTAAGCTTTTTAATAAAGACGAGATGCAGTTACTCGATTAACAGTCGAATCCCGATGGCTCGAACTCGCCTGGAGCGACACAAAATGTTCGAGCCATCCGGAATTCGAGCCAACTGATTTCTAATATACTTATGTTTACTATCATGATTCTGCAAAAGATTTACTTCGCCAGTTGAAGAGTATTGATAATGTTCAAACTAACTACTACTTTTTGCGTTTGAATATATAAGAACCAAATATATACTTACACGTTCTATTAAATAATATTAACATTTACACATACAACCAAACAAATATCCTATAATAAATGTGTATTTTATCAGCACGTTTTACGTAGCACATTAACGGGAACGTGTAAGAAACACACCTAGAAATACAACATACATAAGCACTATATACACATCGCTGAAATATTAAACTACATGTATTTATTCATTCGCGGGTTTATTGTTTTAAAGAATGACATGATTTCAGTCTGTGTTTTGTTCATGAGTTGTCGTATATATACAGAGTTTGTATTCCATCAAGCTGACATTGTACATGTTGACATGCATCCGTGCCAGCAATAAGTATAATGCATCTACGAAAAAATGACAGATTCTATAAACAATTTTTTTTATCTTTTCATCAAATCAATTAAAGCCCCATTACTACTCAAAAACAACAAAAGTTTCCTGTAATATTTCGTAAAATAAAGTTAAACAATTAAAAATCAGTGTTTTTTATGGCAATTGCCGAAATTTCTGTGGTCTGGTAACATATATGTTTGTAGATACAAAATGCTTTTTGCATATTTAATTCCATTTTTATTTCCCGCAACGATATATATGCATACTACAGATGAAAACTAACATGGTACCATTGCAGTGTTTGTGTGTCGTATGAATAGATATATTTGTGGGAAATTAAAATGGAATTAATTGTGTCACAAATAAATGAAAACAAGCATTATGTATGTACAAAATTCTATGTTACCAGAGCACACCTTACGATGAAATTTTGGCTAGTGCTATCAGGAACACTGATTATTTATATGTTAACTTTATTTTTCGAAATCTATTACGAAATTGTCGTTGTTTTTTTAGCATTATAGAGGCTTCAACAATTGATTCGATGGTCTGTTTGAAATTATGGCGTGCTTTTTATCGAGCTCTTCTATTCGACTAACAGCTTTATGCAACCCGACGTGATTTCGAGCCAAACGAACAAAAGAACGTGTGGAAATTGTGACCGGGTCTGTAAAAACAGTTTGAGCCATCCGATACTTCGACCTTCGCGAATTCGAGCCATCCGACAGACATTTATATGAATATGAATATATAGCAATGTAAAGCTAACGTAATTCGACTGTTCTTTTTTTGTTCCATTTCATCTTACATCAGCAAGGTACACTACTGGAACTCTGGTCAGTATATAACCATTATGGACAAAAATCGATACACGTGCAGTTGGGTTACTAAAAGAAGCGCACCACTAATAAATACGACGCACACTATAACTACAACAATCTTAGTTTGTAGGAGACAGATGCGACGCCAATACTGAACATACAAATACAAGTTGTTAAGTGGGAGAAGTCTCCGCTTAAAATGAGCAGGTCGAAATATGACAGGAAATGATGGCATCGCGTAATTGATCTAGTTTTTGCAGTTCAGAATTCAGTGAAACATTGTTATTAAAGCAATTCGTAAAGGTCAAATAATGACGTTTTCATGCGATAAGTGTGTTATAAAACGATTAAGCCGAGGGTTTTGAGAGCTAACGTAGTGACGTAGTATTTAACCACACACAATGGGCATGAAAGGTTGAGTATCGTTTATGAGGGAAACCGGCCGCTTTCTTTAACCGCACGGTAAGGGAACCTTGCAGTCAGAGTACATCTTTCTCATAGATAACGCAAAGAGCGTAAACAATGACCTCAGAAAAAGCAAACAGTTCTTTTCGACATTACGTTGAATGTGTTGAGCATGCATACATAGGGGAAAATATAGGAGGTTATACATCCATTCAAAATAAACGTTTATTAATACATTTCAAAGGCATTGGTGAAGACAATAAAACACATGACAGCTGTAGTTAATATGCTTTTAGGTAAGGCCCAACTTCTGAATTCGACGCCTCAATTACAGTGTCACACGGCACGGAACTGTTGATTTCTTCACCAAACTACTACGAAAAAATTAGGATATAGTAAAGAAACAGCGTGTTCAAAAATAATTGATATTGAACACATGCTAACAATAATTAAATAAAAAACAAATTTATTTGCCCTAGTGGAAAAAGCGACACTTATTTTGTTAGTAATTCGTAAACATTTATAATTAGTATATATAATAGTTATGTATATTTGGACGAGTACACACAGTTGACATGCTGGTTGAGCCGTTATGATGTGCAATGTGCATGTTAAAATACAGAACCGTAGTGTATACAACTCGGTTTAATATCGATTTGAGCTACAATTTCCTGTTGTTTTGCCCACGTGGAATACACAAGCAATGAGGTTGTTCTCATATGAGCTACAATGTTACTATGGTTATGTTCAAGCTTTAATGTAAAGCGGCCCATCCACACACAATATCATTGTCAGTTTCATTGACTCAATAATATTGACAGAATATTTTTTGCCCTCAAGTGTACAAAAATATTAATCAATATTTTGTTCATGTGTACTTCATCAATACATTGACGGTGTCTTCAATATCATCCATTCATATCATCCAGACTAAATATTGATAATATTATTGAAGAGTGCAAGACACGTGTCAATAAAATTGACAATGCGTCAATAAATATTTGAGCTCTCTGAAGCGGCCCATCTACACACAATATCATTGTCAATTTTATTGACTCAATAATATTGACAGAATATTTTTTGCCCTCAAGTGTATAAAAATATAAATCAATATTTTGTTCAATTGTACTTCATCAATATATTGACGGTGTCTTCAAGATCATCAATTCATATCATCAAAACTAAAAATTGATAATATTATTGAAGGGTGCAAGACACTTGTCAATAAAATTGACAATGCGTCAATAAATATTTGCGCTCTCTGATTGTCATCAATACATTGACGGTGTCTTCAATATCATCCATTCACTTTCAATTTTATTGTCAATCTTCATTAAAGACAATAACATTGACAATGATATTGTGTGTGGATTGGCCGCTTGATTTTCATCAATACATTGACGGTGTCTTCAAAATCATCCATTCACTATCAATTTTATTGTCAATCTTCATTATTGACAATAAAATTGACAATGATATTGTGTGTGTATGGGTCGCTTAAATGTGTCTGTGCTGTTGCGAATTGCAAAGTACATGTTGATGTGTGCAAGTGAGTTTTAATATTGTTGTGGTAGTGTTTAAATTTGTGTAATGGCAACGATGATCGTGGACCAGAATGCTATATCGTAAGGTTATACAGCAGTGATATTAAATGTCATTGTGATTGTGAGCTTAAACGTTATAGCTTAAATGTCAATGATAAAGTGATTCAAATAGCTTGAATATAGCGTATTCATACTATTGTGAGCTCAAATAACATTCTGATGCTGCTCCATTGAGCTGAAATCACATCATGGCAGTGTCCCCGTTAGCTTTATTTTAACAGTTGTTTGTGCTACATTGATCTTCGAAGTCTCTGTTGTGCTTTGTGCTTCAGTGAGCTAAACTTATAAAATTGGATGTTGCCCTGGTTTGTTTCATTTTGGTTGATGATGCAGTTAGCTTAAATGTTACTTTGTTTGATGGTCTAGTGAGCTAACATGTCACAATGGTTGCAACTCCTATAAGCTGTAATTCAACTGTGGTTGGTGCTCCCTTGAAAGTAATTGTCACTGTGTTTGGTTCTCTAAAAAACTCAAAGATCACTGGGGATAGTGCCCCAGTGGCATTCAACGTTACTGTTGTTAATGTGTCGATGAGCTCCAAATTCACGGTGGTCTGTGTAAACGGACACGTAAATGGGTGTGATACTCTGATGAGCCCAATTGTCATAGTGCCTGTGTTTCAGTGTGCTTTAATTTATCCGAAGTTATTGCTTCTGGGCTTAAATGTCCCTTTAGTTGGTGCTCTTGACATGTATAATGTCACTGTATGTTGCCTCGCTCCAGTTAACTTAAATATGACTGTGTTTTATGCTTCAATGAGTTTAACATTTACTGTTTATGTGTTCGTGCTTAAACGTAATTTAAATCGGTGCTCTCTTGTGCCTAAATGTCTCCGTATTTTTTCAGTGAGCTTTAATTTTGCTGAAGTTGTTGCCTCCTTGAGCCCAAAGGCCCCTATAGTTTGTGCCGAGTGAGTTTTTGCTCTAGCGCGCTAAATTGTACCTATGTGTTGTTTTGCTCCAGCTACGTTGGTGCTTCAGTGAGTGTGTATGTCAATGTGGTTAATGCTCCATTTACCTTTCATGTTACTGTTGTCGGTGCTCAAGTGAACTTCCATACCTCTATCGTTGGTGCTCTTATAAGCTTAATTGTAATTGTGGTAGGCGTTAAAGTGAGCTCCTGTGCTACCGATGAGCATAAGTGCGACTGTGGGTGTGCTCCCGGCAGGCAAAATGTCAATGTTGTAGTTCTCCAGTGAGCTTGAATGTTATTTGATATTGAAACTGGGAGCTAAAACTACAGTTTGTTTCTGCTCCAGATCGTTTAAGTTACATCGTATCTGTGCAACAAAAATGACACATGTCACTGTTGTCTAGCCCCATTAAGCGCATAGTTCACTCTTGATGTTCTTTATTTAGCTCACATTTCACTGTGGTTGGTACTTCAGAGAGCTTCAATATCACTACGAGTTTTACTCAAGTGCGATTAAATGGCACTATAGGGTGGTGCGGTAGTCGAGTGGTAACACTCTGGTCTACCATCCCAGAGGTCCCCGGTTCAATTCATGGCCGGGGCACTGGAAATTTCAGAAATGCTTCAAGTGTTTCCCACCCGACTAGAGATGTACTGGTATGAAACCCAGGTAATTCTCGCATGTATCGGTGCTATACACTGAGCACGTAAAAGAACCAAAGGATCTATTCGCAAAGAGCAATGGTATCGTACCCTGATTCCATGTATCTAAATACTGTCTCTAATGCTTGCTGTCTCTTCAGCAAACCAAAGGACCCCATTGGAAATAAGTGCTTGCAATTTCATGGGTTATCCTTGACTGCAAGGTCAAAAGAAATACAAAGAGTATGTATAGGGAGCACACATATCACTGTAGTTTGGCTTCCGTGGGTCTAACTGTCACTGAGGTCGGTGCTTTAGTTAACTTGACTATCGAAATAGCTGGAGATCAAATGTTAGCGTGAATGTCAATGTGGTTGGTTCTACNATTATAAGCCTGTTTATTATTTGTTTTTGACAGATAATCGGAGGTCTTCAGACCCACTTTAAACTCTTAATGGAAAATGCGAAGTACATCAAGGACACCCGGAAGTCAAACAAGCTCTCCAATGACGTCAGCATGGGTGTTCTTGTGTCAAAACTCGAGTCGCTCGAGAACCGAGTCTTAAGCGCCGCGTGCTCTGTTCAGATCGCGCTAAGAGCGAAAGGAAGTGACGTCACACCGTTCGAGCCAAAACTTGTTGAAAGTTATTTGTCTATCGCAGAGCCGGTGTGGAGGGTCTACATCGTTATGAACGACAGCGCGCGACTCACTCATCCCTACCTCACATCCGTTTACGAGAAAATGTTGGCGGTTACTGCTAATGCTACGAGTTAATTTTGGATATGGAGCGCCGTGATTTGTTGGTGAATTTCGGATCTAACTTCTTTGTGTTCCCGATTTTCTCAAAGGAGATGTTTAAGGGACATTAAAGAGGTTTAGGGTCCCCTCTTTGGGGTGTGGGAGATGAGGGTTGTAGACTATTTTAAGGTGCAGGGGCAAAGAACCTGATTGGGATTTTGTTTTTCGATTGATTGTGTTTTCTTTTCTAAAGGAGCGCATAATATCACGTATGCATTCACCATTACTGATTTGTCAGAAAATCATCCTCACAGAAAAGTCATGTACTTTCAAACATACGGCCAACACTTCATATAAGGTCAATACAAAACTTTCGGTTCACTCGTAAGTTCATAGGATATATAAAAACGACGTAAACATCGTATCTTAGACACACTGGATTGTATTTTTGTTTTCGTAGAGAGTGGGTTTGCGTAGTGAAAAATGTCTTGAATGTTACCACACTCGTGGTTGTTGGTTTTACAAAAATAAATTATAACAATTCTAAAGTGGGAAATGTATCCTAGTTCAAAGGTGAATCTCAAACGGTCACACTGATTTACGAGACTTGTATTAATGCTCAAAATCAATAAATATTCATTGCACGACGAACTGTTGCGTATCGGATGCACGTCTGGGTCCATTATATTGGGGGTTTTCTTGTTCGAAACTATTAGTTGTTAGTATTTATTGGTTGTTGGTTTGTTCTCTTTTATTTGACGCCTGTCTCATATCACCAACTATTTAATGATGAATTAATTATTGGAAAAGTAGATCAAACAAAATATAGTTTACAAATAATTTCATATTGACTGATTGCAGAAATATTATCACAAAACGTACATTCTTAAATGTGAAATCTATCGGACCAAAACATATGGCAAACGGCGTTATTACTTGACATTGTTCATTTACTGAAATGATCGACTATTTTTGTCATGTACTTACATGTATTTACATGCATTTACATTTTTTTTAAATATTCATTGTATTTATTTATTTGTTAAATTATTTGTTTACTTATGCCATGCACTAAGCGCATTTACATTTTGTAAATATTCATCGTATGTATTTGTTAAGCTACTTACATGTGTTCTTGTCCAATATCGTACCAATGTCTTTCAAAACCGATGACCGCCACTCGGTGGGTAGTAATGTCTACTTATGCAGTTTTGTATATTATATTTGGTATATACTGTTAACGATTTCCTTGCAAACATGGGCAAACTTTGCACATACTTTTGTTTCACGTTTTGTTTTACGAGTTGACATTTTTTCAACGCTATACTGTATAAACGAATGTGATGTTCTTTTTTATATTCATTTATTCAATGGTCTAATTTGTTTGCTTTCAAAACCTTTTTTGTTCACATAAAGGTTAACATTACATTGATATTTTAGTTCACTATTGTAAGACTACAGTCGATAAGGCAATATCCAATCACTATTAAAATTAATTAATTAAATTATAAAACAACAAATCACACTGTTTGTATTTATTGTTAAATTCCTAGTTGTTGTATTGCGTAAAACGTGACACTTTGATATTCGCTTTACATTTGACATTTTACAATATGCTCAATAAAGATGAGTCTTTAACATTTATGCCCTACATATATTTTATAATTTGTTTGTTTGAAGCGTGGTCATTGTTATATGTATATGCGTATATGTATTTGCGTAAATGCGGAACCAGTGAATGAACTTACATTTTTAGCTGTAATGTAATTATCACAACTTCCTATTTATTATAATATGTTGTGTAAATTTCACCTTACGTACTTAAACGGTTGTGACATTAAATTTTACTTTTTGTATGTTGTTCTGCTTTTTGTTGTTTTGATGTTGTTGTTGTTGTTGTTTTTGTATTATTTTTTTTTACTTAAAGATTCATTTTATTGTTAGATGCTGAAGATTTCTCTAAAATATTATTGTTAAGCGTCATTTAGTAAAATCAATCCTCGAAAAATACATAGCATATGTTTAAAACTGAACAGTTGACGTCCAACTTGGTTGTCAAACAATGAACTGAGAAAGAATCACTTTATACAGAACATAACACAGATATTTAAAAAAAAATGTTTACCTTTGCGATACAATATAAAACTCAACCTTTGTTAACTAAGACGATCAAAACCTGCTTTTTTGTTTCAACCAACATCAATAAAAAGATTTTTTTCTCATTTAACTGATGATGTTTAATGACAGAAATTTTCCAAATCACAATTCAATATTGTTTCTCTTTAAGTAAGCTAATATGATCGAAAGTAGTAAGAAATTATCGAAAATTAATAAAAAATCGACGGACAATTCTAGTTGAAACACACAGCTTGCTTGATCCGTATTGCTGATTGTTGTAATACACATGTTACTATAAGTTACGTGTTGTTCACACTTTGGACATTTACTTCCTTCTTGGTGTTGGTGGCAGTCGGGGACAAAACCATTAAGTTAAGCGTAAGCTGAAAGAAACAACAAACACCTTTGAACTTTTGACGATACACTGTAATCACCATTGACACCCTTTAAATAATACTAAGATTTTAAAGGAAATGTTCAAACCGTTAAAATATGATAAGGCACAAATAAATAAGTTTACATATTATTATATTTACATTTGTTAATTTATGTTGTTGGAGAAGATATATATGTCGTGCATCGTGGCGTCAATCTTAAATTTTAATACCTAACTCTAAACTAGTAAAAGTTACATTGTTTCACATATTTTGCATTTCACGAAACCCTTGCATATATTCGTCAACTTCCATTTGCATTTATTTTCTACTGACGTTTGCCATTCTTAAACGTACTACTGACGTTTGCCATATTTGGTTCTGCTCTTTAAACGTATATGCATTATCATGTACATAGTTTCGTTTGTTAATGCATAGAAATATGTAATATATGTTCGTCCGATAACACACTGACAGCTTTGTGATCGTTTATTTTTGTGAACACCGACTCGTTGTATGTTTTACTACTGACAATTGCTTCTACGATGGAAATTTGTGTCGAAGTGTTCTCAAAAACCAAAGCAACACACATGTTTCACACTTACTGTGAAAAGTCACGGCCTCGACTTGCTTTCAAACAGTTACCAAATGCAAGTCGGCCTGATATACGATTTTTATGTCGATAAAACGCATCTCCGCTGCCTTATAAAGTCGCCGTAAAGTTGACACTAAATGTCCGATTTCTTGTGTTTCCTCAGACGCTTCTCCTTCTCGGTAACTTTATTGACGTCGACGTCGCCACTTACGTCGCCCAAATCACTACCACCTCCGGAAGCCATTCCGAGTCTTAATATGATGTTTCAACTATGACACGGTACCTTCACGAAACTAAATGCACCATGCACCTATTGATGACAATGTTCAATTTTCACAATTCATCAAGCAAACACTATCCATAATGATATCATATCACCATTCAATCACTTTTCAGTCATAAACTGAAGAACCGCTAAATAACTGAATTATTGCAATGTGCAATAACTGTTTTATTGCAAATGTTCAATAACTGTATTATTGCAATCTTCAATAACTGTTTCACACTTACTGTGAAAAGTCACGGCCTCGACTTGCTTTCAAACAGTTACCACATGCAAGTCGGCCTGATATACGATTTTAGGGTCAAAAGACTCAATAACGCGCATTACAGTTACATCCATCGTTTAATCATTCTTCATTATTCAACATCAATTCATTCAAAAATTACGATTGAGATTGCGGTTATCTAAAATTAACAATATTATACAGAAATAACAAAAGGAAAAGAAACATATACAGTTCTTGATCTTGACACATGTAAATTAACAATTAATATCAATTACGCATTCTGAAAATAAGCTTAACTTCCATTCATAAAAAATTAGGTTTAATTATAAATATGAATACACTTCTAAAAGACTTAAAAAAATTACCAATGATCCACAAACAAGTAGATTGTGACTAATTTGTAAAATAAGTTCAATACAATACTGAAAACAAAACATACAAAAGGAAATACAGATAAAACGTACTGAACAATGCCAAATTTCCCCTAAAACGTACACAAGTCAAACAATACGACCCACGTGTTTCAGAGCCTTTTAAAAATTGCTGCTTTGGGCGATTTCTAAGACAACGTTCAGCAAAAAATGTACATAAATTAATTAATATTTATAATAGCCAACCAATGAAAACATAGAATATATCCATATCAACCGGTCTAAATATATCTTTCACCAAATTTGGAGTCCCGGAAATGCCATCACCATATTCGGAGTGTCGAAACCTCAAAGAATTATTAAGCTTTAGATGTGACATGGCAATTAAAATATATGGGTGGTCGACCTTTCAAGTCCCGGAACACCGTTATTTTCTCATCATCAGTCTGCTATTTTGAAACAATAGTGATAGTCTGCAACACCGCCACCCAATGAACCTTCCACAGAAGTTCATTTAAATACTTAAAATGACTTCAAAGACTAGGCACGAACTCAAAACATAAAACTTAACATAACATATATGAGTACATGTATATCCCTCTACATCAGCCAACTAGACTTCACAAAAAACACAACAATATTAAGTTCATACTACTATACTAAATGATACAAACTATTAACATCCGAACCTATTCTGTATGCATATTTTTTGCATACGATTCCAAGCAACGTTGTGCTCTAACAAGCACAATTTGTTTATCGGTCGAACCTTTTCCGTACCGTTTACTCTAACTCTGCATGGCCGCAAAAGGCCGTCTCTTCCCTTACTTACCTTTACTACAAGCCCTAAAGGCCAATGCCCACGAGTCGATGTCTCGTCGCAAACTAGAACAAGATCATTAACTGCTATATTTTTCCGACTGTTATACTATTTCTGGCGTACCTGTAAATTCGGCAGATACTCCTTAAGCCATCGTCTCCAGAAAATGTTTACCAGGTACTGAACTTGTCTCCACCATCGCCGACAATAGTTATCTCCCTTCTCAAATACTCCTGGAGGGAAACACCTATTCGGGCGTAGTAGCAAAATTTTGTTCGGCTACAGCGGTTCTGGATCACGGGGATCATCACTTACCTGTGTAATCGGTCGGTCATTCAACATCTTTTCTACTTCCTTACAGAGGGTAGACAGCGCCTCGTAGCCCAGCAGTTTTTCGCGTACAACAAATTTCAATGCGTGTTTGAAAGAGCGTACCAACCTCTCCCAAACCCCGCCCATGTGGCTTGCGTATGAAGGATTAAAATTCCAAGCAGTTCCCCTCTGTTGCAAATGCCTCGAAATTCGGCTCTGATTCCATTCATGCATGGACTCACGTAGCTCCTTTTTGCCAACCGTTAGATTTGTGCAATTGTCACTGTAAACCTTTTCTGGATGGCCTCGACGACTGACAAATCGTTTCATGACGCATATGAACGAATCAGTATAAAGACTGTGCGTTATCTCTTTGTGTACAACTCTCGTGCACAAACATGTTAATAGACAACCATAACTTTTCAGTTGCTTCCTGCCGGATTTGACGTGCATTGGTCCAAAAAAGTCCGCACCGACGTACGTAAACGGTGGTTTGTCCAGTCTTTCAACTGTAAGTTGACCCATTTTTTGTGATTCAGGGCGTTGTTTCTGTCTCTTACAAATCATTCATTTGTTCAAAACATACTTAATCGTCTTAAGACCTGGCAATTCCCGATACTTTTATCTCATCAACGACGAAATATGATGAGTACCCATGTGAGCGTTTGTTTCATGGTATGCCTTGATAAGGATCCGTTTTACATGGTGATTACCTTGCAAAATTATTTGACGCTTATTATCACTGCGCAAGTCAGCGTTCTCAAGACGACCGCCCACTTTGAGCAAATTATCAGTAAAAAACGGACTTAACTTCGCCATCGAACTTTTCTCTAGAACCCGTCCTGATTTCACAATACTTATAATCTCGCTGCTAAACTCACCACTTTGTACAAGTGACAAAATAGCATTTGTCGCGGCCCTCATTTCACTTACCGTCAAGTGCTTAACCTCTAAGCAGACATCATCTTTCCCTCGTAAATACTTCTGAATGAGATATGCCTTGAATCTGAGAAGCCAGGCTACTGACTCAATACCCGCCTTTGCATTATGAACGGACTTTAACAGGTCGTCTACATAGAAATTTCGTTCAACTGTACTTACCGTTTCCTGACTGAATTGTGATGCGTTCTCTTTAGCAGTGCATCTCAGACTGTACGCAGCACAGCTCGGCGATGACGTCGCTCCGAACAAGTGAACCGTCATACAGTATTCAGTCGGCGGTTTGTCCATATAACCATCTGACCACCAAAGAAATCTTAATGCATCCCTGTCCTTGTCTCTTGCCTATCGGCTGCTCTCGGAACCTAATGAGCACGCCCGCCAGACTGTTCACAAGGTCCGGACCCTGCAAGAAGTTATCATTCAGCGACATACCTTGATATTTCGCTGCGCAATGGAACACTATTCTAACTTTGGCAGGCTTACTCGGACTGCACACCGGGTGATGTGGAAGGTACCACACTTTACTCGCAGTGCTCTGATTGGTGTCCTTCACACGCTGTGCATGCCCATTTGCAATGTAACCTTCCATGGGTTTTCTTTAAAGAGCCTGCAAATTTGCATCATTCCACATTTCATTTTAGTTGTTCAAAACGTTTGACAACTAGTGCCTTGTTATTTGGCAAACTTACTTTTTCGTTTTCGCCAGGGTAGTGCGAGTTTGTAGTGTTCACCTTCCCGTTCGGTTGTACTTACCATGACAGACAACGCACGGCGATCTTCTTGTGACATTCCTGGTCGATTATCCAATCGGTAGTCAGGAAAGTCTGTATTCCACAATCGTTCTATTTGACTGTTTATATCTGAACCGGATTGTTTAAAATGCACATTGCATACAGAAGACGAAGTCTTACCTTTGGGACCAATGATGCTTCATCCCAGAATTGACCGTATTGCGTACGGCTCCCCTTTGCTGCCTCTTCTCTCTTCCTCAACCCAGAAGGCCTCTGGGTTGTTACTCCCTATGAGTAACTCCACTGGCCCAGCACTGACCAGTGGGAAGTGACTCTAGAGAGATAGGTAATTTTTCTACAGACCATGCTCTACTTAAGTCTATGGTTTCATTTCNAGGCACGAACTCAAAACATTAAACCTAACATAACATATATGAGTACATGTATATCCCTCAACATCAGCCAACTAGACTACACAAAAAACAACAATATTAAGATCCTACTACTATACTAAATGATACAAACTATAAACATCCGAACCTATTCTGTATGCATTTTGCGCATATGATTCTAAACAACGTAGTGCTCTAACAAGCACAATATGGTAATCGGTCGAACCTTTTCCGTACCTTTTACACTAACTCTGCATGACCGCACAAGGCCGTCTCTTCCCTTACTCACCTCTACTACAAGCCCTAAAGTCCAATGCCCACGAGTCGATGTCTCGTCGCATACGAGAACAAGATCATTTACTGCTATATTTTTCCGACTGTTATGCTATTTCTGGCGTACCTGTAAATTCGGTAGATACTCCTTTAGCCATCGTCTCCAGAAAATGTTTGCCATGTTCTGAACTTGTCTCCAACATCGCCGACAATAGTTATCTCCATTCTCAAATACTCCTGGAGGGAAACACCTATTCGGGCGAAGTATCGAAATGTTGTTCGGCGACAGCGGTTCTGGATCACGGGGATCATCACTTACCTGTGTAATCGGTCGGTCAAAATCTTTTCTACTTCCGTGCAGAGGGTTGACAGCGCTTCGTCGCCCAGCAGTTGTTCGCGTACTACAGATTTCAATGCGTGTTTGAAAGAGCGTACCAACCTCTCCCAAACCCCGCCCATGTGGCTTGTGTATGGAGGATAAAAATACCAAGCAATTCCCCTTTGTTGCAAATGCCTCAAAATTCGGCTCTGATTCCATTCATGCATGGACTCACGTAGCTCCTTTTCGCCAGTCGTTAGATTTGTGCCATTGTCAATGTAAACTTTTTCTGTATGGCCTCGACGACTAACAAATCGTTGCATGGCGCAAATGAACGAATCAGTATTAAGACTGTGCGTTATCTCTATGTGTATAGCTCTCGTGCACAAACATGTAAATAGACAACCATAACTTTTCAGTTGCCTCCTGCCGGATTTGACGTAGATTGGTCCAAAAAGTCCACACCGACGTACGTAAAAGGTGGTTTGTCCGGCTCCAGTCTTTCAACTGGAAGTTGACCCATTTTTTTGAGATCCAGGGCGTTGTTTCTGTCTCTTACAAAACATGCATTTGTTCAAAACATACTTAATCGTCTTAAGACCTGGTAATTCCCAATACTTTTGTCTCATCAACGACAAAATATGATGAGCACCCATGTGAGCGTTTGTTTCATGGTATGCCTTGATAAGGATCCGTGTTACGTGGTAATTACCTGGCAATTTTTTGTATGCTTATTATCACTGAGCAAGTCAGCGTTCTCAAGACGACCGCCCACTTTAAGCAAATTATCCGTAAAAAGCGGACTTAATTTTGCCATCAAAATTTCTCTAGAACCCGTCCTAATTTCGCAATACTAATAATCTCGCTGCTGGGTACAAGTGACAAAATAGCATTTGTCGCGGCCCTCATTTCACTTACCGTCAAGTGCTTAACCTCTAAGCAGACATTCTCTTTCCCTCGTAAATATTTCTGAATGATATATGCATTGAATCTGAGAAGCCAGGCTACCGACCGCTGCAGCCTAAACCAGTCTGAATGCCTTATCAACAGGTTATCAAGCCCGCTTTCGGGTTTCAATTGTGTCGCGTGCACATAACGGTCCTGCTTTACCTCAATATCGTCCGATAGACTGGCTACTGATTGTGGTATTGATGGTCAGTCGGACTTACCTTTCAGCAGGAAATCCGGTCCGTTCAGCCAAATGTTGTGTTTTTCTGTCTCATATGGTAATAATCCCCTAGACGCTAAGTTAGCGGGATTCATTTCAGTCGGAACATACCTCCAGTCATTTGGCGTGGTTACATCATGGATCGCTGCTAATCTATTCGCTACGAATGTCTTGAAACGTCTAGACTCATTTCTAATGTATCCTAAAACTATCATTGAATCTGTCAAAATATACTTTTAATCAATTTGTAAGGCCAGTCCTTGTGATACCAGCTGGCTCTATGCAAGGTATAGATATCGCCTTGATTTGTACCAGTCTTGACTTACCCATAACAAGGCTGATTTTGCTGTTGCAGTTGGTATCGTATATATTGATGTACACTGCTGCCCCATATGTATATTCTGATGCATCGCTGAACATATGCAGTTCAACTTTCGAGGTGCCATCGACAGCAATCGGCTTGAAAATCTATTAATACTTACTTGTGATAATACATGCAATTTCTGCAACCACAGCGACCACTTTTCAACGTCATTGTCACACATTTCTTGCGGCATTCATTCTGTAGAATACGTTTCGGGATTAAAGTAACGGGTGCCATCAATCCCTGTGGGTCGTATAGCGAGCTTGCTACTGACAATATACCACGTCGCGTGTGGAATTATCCGACAGATCAACATCGAACACAAATGTGTCTTTTCCCACATACCAGTGCAACCAAGATCACGTTCAAATTGTTTGTCACTATCAAGGTGAACTTTTGTGCACTGAACTGCTCTGTCAGATACGGGAATTGTGTCTAGAACCCTATTACTGTTCGAAATCCACTTTGTCAACTTGAACCCCCCTTTAGACAATAATTCTCTCAGTTCAGTAGACAAATCTATCCCTACCTGATAATCTGCTACTGACTTCAAAAGGTCATCGACATAGAAGTTTCTTTCTACCGTCTTTACGGCTTCTGAACTGAATCTGTCAGATTCTCTCTTGCTGTGCACCTCAAGCTGTACGCTTCACAGCTGGGTAAGGACGTTGCACCAAACAAATGGACAGTCATACAATAATCACCATGCGGCTGCTTCATATCGCCACCAGGCCACCAAACAAATCTTAATTCATCCCTGTATGTGTCTCTCACCTTCACTTGGTGGAACATGGCCTTTATATCGGCAGTTAGCGCTATCGGCTGCTCCCGAAACCTAATGAGCACGCCCACCAGACTGTTTACAATGTCCGGACCCTGCAAGAGGTTATCATTCAGCGACATACCTTGATATTTCGCTGCGCAATCGAACACTATTCTAACTTTCCCAGGCTTACTCGGTCTGCACACCGGGTGATGTGAAAGGTACCACACTTTACTCGCGTTGCTCTCATTGGTGTCCTTCACACGCTGTGCATGCCCATTTGCACTGTAACCTTCCATAGTTTTTCTGTAAACAGCCTGCAATTTGGCATCCTTCAACAGTTTTCGTTTTAGTTGTTCCAAACGTTTGACAACTAGTGCCTTTTTATGTGGCAAACTTACTTTTTCGTTTCGTCAGGGTAGTGCGAGTTTGTAGTGTTCACATTCCCGTTCGGTTGTACTTACCATGACAGACAACGAACGGCGATCTTCTTGTGACATTCCTGGTCGATTAACCAATCTGCAGTCAGGAAAGTCTGTATTCCACTATCGTTCTAGTTTACTGTTAATATCTGAACCGGATTGTTAAAAATGCACATTAAATACAGAAGACGAAGTCTTACCTGTGGGACCATTGATGCTCCATCCCAGAGTTGACCGTATTGCGTACGGCTCCCCTCTGCTTCCTCTTCTCTCTTCCTCAACCCAGAAGGCCTCTGGGTTGTCACTCCCTATAAGTAACTCCACTTGCCAAGCACTGATCTTTGGCAAGTTAATTCCTGCTTAATGAGACCACTTACTTATCTCACATCCAGTGGGAAGTGACTCTAGAGAGATAGGTAATTTTTCTACAGACTGTGCTCTACTTAAAGGGGCCGTCCAACAGATTTTGGCAAGTATTGAAGCTAGTAATCAAATGCTTAATATTGATAAATTTAAACATTTGAACTAAAAATCTCCAGTAAAAAAACAAGAATACAATTAAAAAAATGATAAAAAGTAACCCTCAACAGAGCTCGAACCACTGACCCCTGGAGTCATGGAGTGAAAAGCTACACGCTTAGACCACTCGACCATCCACGCTCATGTTTGTAGAGGATGTATTTCCGTAACTTCACGAAACTAAATGCACCATGCACCTTATTGATTACCATAGTTCAATTTTCACAAATCATCACGCACACATTAACCATTATGATATCATGCCACTATTTAATCACTTTTCAGTCATAAACTGTAGAACAGATTGTTCTTTAACTGAATTATTGCAATGTTCAATAACTGTATTATTGCATTGTTTAATAACTGTTTCACACTTACTGTGAAAAGTCACGGCATCGACTTGCTTTCAAACAGTTACCACATGCAAGTCGGCCTGATATACGTTTAAGGATCAAACGACTCAATAACGCGCATTACAGTTACATTCATCGTTTAATCATTCTTCATTATTCAACATCAATTCATACAACGTTTGCGTTAGCGATTGTGATTATGATTGAAATTGCGGTTATTGAACAATGCCAAGTTCCCCTAAAACGTACAAAAGTCAAACAATGCGACCCACTTTTTTCAGAGCCTTTTCAAAACTGCTGCTTTGGGCGATTTCCAAGAGAATGTTCAGCAAAACATGTACATAAATTTATTAATATTTATAATGGCCAACCAATGAAAATATAGAATAAAGCCATATCAACCGGTCTAAATATGTCTTTTACCAAATTTGGAGTTCCGGAAATGCCATCACCA
>VMBQ01011558.1:0-13087 GCA_007657795.1 Dreissena rostriformis | reverse complement strand
TCTCTCTAGAATGATCCTGGTAAGCACCTTGCTGGGAATGGACAACAGCATGATACCCCGCCAGTTGCCGCACTGGGAGATGTCACCTTTCTTGGGAAGTTTTACCAAGTACCCAAGCTTCCAGTCGGCCGGCACTTGCTCCTGCTCCCATATCTTTACTAAGAGGGGGTGTAGAATCTCTGCTGCTGCTGTTGCATTTGTCTTGAGAGCTTCCGGGGGGATGCCGTCAGGACCTGCTGCCTTGCCTTGTTTCAGCGTCTTGATGGCTTTGATGATCTCAGCCTTGGTTGGTGGGTTGGTGTTGATACTGAGGGGCTCTTCCGCTGGTGGTATTTCGGGAACTGTTTCTGGTGGTGGACGGTTAAGGATTTCCCGGAAATGTTCCACCCACCGTCTTTTCTGTGCCTCGTCACTTGTGATGACTCTGCCATTCTTTTCTTTCAACGGTTTATTTGGGTTGAAGCTCTTCCCTGACAAGGTCCGTGTGATCTCGTACACTCTTTTCATGATGTTTTGCTTCGATGCTGTTTCTGCTTCTTCTGTCAAGTTGTGCACAAACTGTCTTTTGTCCTGTCTCGCGCTCTTCTTTACCTCCCGGTTCACCTCCCAATACTGTGCTCTGAAGTCTGTCTTCTGTTGTTGGTCGCAGCACCTATTGATTTTCTGTTTCAGTTCCATCATCTTTTCTATCTTTTCCCATGTTCCCCTCGACATCCACTACTTCTGCTATCTTTTTCTCCTCCCTAGAACCTTGATGCAGGCATCCTTCCAGGTCTTCTGTATCTCTATCCAGTGGTTCTCTACTGTCTCTTCGGTCAACTCTGTCAGCGCCTCAAACCTGTTACTGACTTCACAGGTGAACTCCTCTGCTTTCAATCTGTCTTTCAGAAATTGGATGTTGAACTTGTGGTGTGGCCTTCCTGAAGAGTCACAGAAGAATCTCAACTTGGTCTTCAGCGTTGCCTCGAGCAACTGATGGTCGGAGGCTGCGTCTTTGCGCGCCTCGCTCTGACGTCTAGCACACTTCGTCTCCACTTGCGGTCGATGGTGAAGTGATCAATCTGGCTTTCCATCTTCCCATCTGGTGAAGTCCATGTGGTCTTCTGGAACTTTCTGTGTGGGTAGATGGTGCCACCTATGACTAAATCGTTGAATGCACAAAAGTCTGTAAACAACTCTCCGTTCTCGTCACAGGTACCTTCGCAGTGCCTGCCCATGATATGTTCTCTGTCTGTGTTGTCGTCACCCACCTTTGCGTTCAATTCGCCCATTACGATCTTCATGACTCTGCGCGCGGTCCGGTCTAGAAGTGACTGCAAGTAACTGTAAAATTATTCCTTCTCTTCTTCCTTCGCTGCGTTGGTAGGCGCATAGCACTGTATGATGGTGATCTTCCTTCCATTGGAGTTGAAACTGGCTGCCTTGAGTCGTGGTGAAACGGGTTATGCGCCATCAGCGCTCTCGTAGCTTCCGGCGCCAACAGTAGTGCAACTCCTTGGTTGTGGTCGTGTTCCATGTCTTCGTCTCCGGAATAGATTATGGTTTCCCCTGAAGATATTCTGGTCTGGCCGCTCCCATTCCATCGGGTCTCACCGATTCCAAGAACTTTGATGTTGTATCGTCTCATCTCGCTGGTGACTTGCGCTGATTTGCCACTCTCACATAGGGTTCTGATGTTTCAGGTCCCTATCCTGGTCTTGGCCTTGGTCGTAAGAAGGCTTTTCGGCGGGCTGGCTTCCTGAAGGCTTTCACCAGCACGCGTCATGGGCCCCACTGAAGGGGAGTCTTCCCGACTAGGCAGTCGTTGGGTTGTAATTGTTGTGGTTTCTGTATCGGGATTTGTACTTTTACGGGGTGGGGTTGCTAGCCCCACGCCCAACCTTCCTCCTTTTGCAAACGGGACTTAGGGCCGTCTATAGCGGAGTTAAACCCAAAGGGAACAAGCAATTTAAAAACAGCAAAAGTTTTTAGATACATGTATATGAATGTCATGCAGCGTTTTAAAAATATAAATATTGACAAATGAGTAATTCATGAACAGTGGTTTTCAATCATGTACATATCAAGTATTTTGTACTTGTACTAGTACTAGTTTGTCACCAAGTATAAAATGCTTGTAATTTACTCGACAACAAACATACGGTGATAACTGTTTCGTATAGAAACGTATACTGACATTGTTTCGTCATTGTGCAAAGATTTTTTTTTTAATACAGCCAAACTACATGAGAAGGCCTTTACGTAATTATGAAAGCTGAATATATGGCGAAATTAAGAGTGGCAAAATTATAATTTTGTCACGCGCCCAAACGAATGATCTTACCCGTGAGTGCAAGCGCAAAATTCACGTCGTCATGCATTGTCGTTACAAAATGGCCGCCACGGGCATGCACAGTAGGGAATCTTGCTTGTTATCACTCTAAACTAAAGCATATGAAAAGTTGTTATCAATTTCGAATAAATTTGTAACAAACTAATGGCCGCGCGCAGCAGTCGACGTTATGATCAGAGAAACTGCAAACATGGCGTAGTGTGAAATTTAATGAAATAGGTAACATGAGTAATTNACTACATGAGAAGGCCTTTACGTAATTATGAAAGCTGAATATATGGCGAAATTAAGAGTGGCAAAATTATAATTTTGTCACGCGCCCAAACGAATGATCTTACCCGTGAGTGCAAGCGCAAAATTCACGTCGTCATGCATTGTCGTTACAAAATGGCCGCCACGGGCATGCACAGTAGGGAATCTTGCTTTTTATCACTCTAAACTAAAGCATATGAAAAGTTGTTATCAATTTATCAATAAATTTGTAACAAACTAATGGCCGCGCGCAGCAGTCGACGTTATGATCAGAGAAACTGCAAACCTGGCGTAGTGTGAAATTTAATGAAATATGTAACATGAGTAATTTAAATGTCTTTAAACTCCGCAACATCCTCTAGTATCGACTGAAATCGCCCGTGGACCCAATAAAATAAGGGCCCATTTCAACATAGGGAGCAGATGGCCCCGTGTCCTCGATAATTTGCCCCTCGAAATTTACTCGGCTTGTTTCAATAACTCTCGTCTGCCCGTTGGTGAACTGTCGTCTGCGTTAGACATTTTCACATCACGCGCTTTCACATTATTAAAGGAAACCACTTGTTCGCATTTGGCTTAGCTCAGTTCCCTGAAATTAAGTAAAAATAGGGGACAATTTGTTTGCATCACTGTTCCAACTTAAATTGAAAAAACACACACAAACAAAACGTGTTGTCTTACATTGCAGACATTATACTACTTGAAAGTACGTGCTCACCAGACAATATTTAACAATAGCATTGATTTATTTACGTTACGATAACGTGTAATCTGAAATAATGCGATGCATTGATATTTATAACATGTTTTGGAATTGCAATAAACATTTAATTTCTTAAATCTAATACAACGGTTACCGTCCAAAACGTTTGATTTTATATTGACTATTCAAATAAATAGGCAATAACAAACGTTATGCAAAACATTATTTAGAATTTTTCGCTATTAAATACGCGATGTGCCACATTAATTTGAAAAATAACATGTAAAGCTTTAATCGCGTCGAGTAGTTTGTTTTGATCCTTGTTTGCAAACGAGTTCAATTCACACGTGCGATGGTCTCACGGGATTAGCGATATTTGACGAGATTTACCTTGTTTTGTTTTAAAACGTCACGATAATCGTCTATCTCGCCTTCTAACGACCCGGTAGCTCATTAATTTACCGCGGGATGAGCCTTAGATGACCTTTTGACAAACTCCTCTCCCCAACTTCGAAGAGCGTGCTATCCTCCTTAATCTCACCTAAACGATTTATCGTGTTAAACGAATCAACAGTGTTGTAGAAGTCAGATTATCGATAATTAATTCCTTCAGTTACCAAGGAACGCTTTAGTCTTTCAGCGTTTCATCCGTGATTTCACCGAAGCGCGCCGCGTGAAAATTGCCGCCATGATGCACTTGACTTTGAAATTCGCCACACGAGTCGGCCATGTTTGCGCGTTCAATCCACGGTAATTGTGCTATCTATATAAACATAAAACGAGTTTAATTAGGGTCATTTACCGTGTGATACAAAGATATCCCCTGATTCGCTTACCCGCCCGCAATAATCTCCAAATACACTCGGAAAAGGTAAACACGATGTCATGTAAGGTCAATATTCAAAGGGGACCCGAGGTCAATCATTCGAAGTCTTAAAATTGTCAAACGGATGTTATATTTTTGCCTGTTAATGAATGTCTTTGAGATAACAAAAACTTTTAAGCCAAATATGGCTATGTGACCAAACCATTGAAATTAGTTTTTTAAGTGTTATTTGCAACGTTTTTTTTATAAATCATTTTGGGTATGAAAATTATCTGAATTTATCTTAATTTTCACATACTTTGCAACGAACATAATCACGTGTAACCTAAAGAAATCATGAATTACACGCTGTAGTTCTTATAAAGAAAGACCTTAACGCGATATCTGTTTGGTGCGTTATAAAAAATCATAAGATCATTGATGCATGAATTTTCCACTGGTTGGTTATAACTTTCGTTGTGTGTGTGTGTGCTCTTTGATTCTTTTAAAAGCTACAGACGACATCTGTGCATGATCATATCAATAATATAAAATGGTGTCTTGCTTGTAATTTCGTAAAATAAAACGTGGTGACACGGGTTATACCTACGGCCTGATGACACAGCTATAATTGTTTGACGTTTTTTTCTTTGATTTTTTCTTATTTAACAATAAAAGATTTTATATTAATGAAACTCTATTGCAAAATGAAGTGTGTTTACATTGATTTTGACAATAACAATCGCGTGAAATAATAAATGTCATGATACCGCCTTTAACGTGTCAGGGTATTTTTCTCGTCCACGTACAGCTATTCGTAATAAAATCATTAATTGCAACCTTTGTATGTATAACATTCGCACTTCAATTATTATAATTACTACAACTACTACTACTTCGACATTGACATAAACATCTAATATGTAAATAGACGACCACCTATCTTTGTTGATAAAAAAAGAAATAAATATAACACTAAACAAAAAACGAACAAAAAACATACGAAAAAAATCATTAAAGGAGTATTTGGTAAGACATATTTATAATAAAAATATATTAAGCGTTATCTAACTTGACATTTACGTTGTGTGTTGTTTTATATCATTAACGTATATAGTATTCCGATAGACAATCAATTGTACGGCAATGGTTTTGAAGTTGACACTTTAAGGCCCGGTCATTACTACATTAGGCGGACGGAATCAACAATCCGAACACCAGTGTTAACAACTGTTGTGTCTAATCGGCCATGGTTGACACACAAGATGAGCATAATCTAATACCACGAAAATTGCTTGGGAACCACGCCATTGACCAAACACTAAATGACTACTTTACGGCAATTTGTTCAATTTAATACACTTACCAAATCAAGTGGGTTTTATAGATTTGGACAAATGATTCGCTGGTATTTTATGACGGTATCACGTCACATAATAACAATGTCGTTCAGGAAGCTGGTTTTTTCTTTCGCTCGGAGTATAGGTCCGGAGTGGAGTAGGCCAACCAACGGTGTTACGGTATAACCTCATATCAAAGAGCCCCTAATATTTAACAACCGGATGTACTATATTGTTATATGTAAATGAGAAAGGGTACTGTGAAACCGTAAACAATGCTTCTCCGAAACCAGAGCCCCTTTCGCCACACTCCGGTTTCTACTTGTCAAAAAATGCTCCCTTCAAAGCCCTATTAAGGGCTGTAAACCGACTCTCCTTTTCTTGAAGGGGTCTTATGGGGAGGACCGCGGGCTTCTGTTCAGAGGGCTTAACACTGTTTTATGATATCCGTAAAAGACCGGGATTCGATTATCGCGGGTACGTACAAATTACTATCCCACTGGCCATTTAGGGTATACAATTGCGTTATGGACTTTAAAAGAAGTTTTCTTTTCTTTGTGGCGCCCAGGTTTCTAGTTATAGACACCCAAGCAATGGCATGAAAAAAGGATTTACCAAAGAATGGTGTCGCTTATCCGATATACCGCAATGTCTTTCATTTCGGTTTTGACACCTTTAGAAAATACACTTTTTAATAACTGTAATATCAGGTATGAAACTCACACATTGCACGTTTGAATAATGTTTCATAAAGATTTCTGCCCGAAATAATGAATATTTTTCATATCTACCATTCTTTAACTAAATTAATGCGAATTATTTGATGCCACGGCATTTTTTATATTAATTCATTTCGGGATTCCTTTTACTTTTTTATAAAGGTGTACAACAAGGCGACCCGTCGGTCTGTGTATCATTCAATGCATTCATTATAAAATGCTCGTGAGACCATTTCTATGCAATGAAAACGCAAGATGATCGTCGTATTTATCTGATGGCAGACATTTAATGGTTCTAATGCATCGTGAATACATCTGAATTTAGATGGACATGAAATCCTATATGGCGGCGTTATTTTAAATTAAGCGATGCTTTTCGGACACGGATATTGAATTCGGACAAATATGGACTTTCGAGAGGGTTTAGATCTTGTTTAGTGACAGAATGATTGCATTTGCTCGTGTAAGATAGTGACAGGGGTCAATACAGGTGACAATAAATACTACTTCAAAGCGAAACGTCTTGTCATATATTGTGTTTTAAATTTCGAAGATTTCTAATAACCCATTTAAGATATTGATGCGTTTTTCAATTAAACTATTCGCTTTTGTCTTTTTATAGTGAACGTTCGTACATTTAACATTATGGCCGTCTGTATGGTGAGTGATATTGTCGAATGAATTCAAATAGACGAATTGTATTAGCAAACAAACAAACACTGTGATCAGATGTCATATATGAGAACAAACAATACCTACTAGTAAGCCTTTTATTAAAATATTGCATTTAGTTTTTGTCGTACCGACTGTTACGATGGAAATGTCATCGGTCATGCATTGTGAGCCGCGTCATGTGAAAATGGGCCTTATGCTCTCTGCGGCCAGAGTAGAACCACACCGGCCTGGGCATGCGCGCAGTCTGACCAGGGGCTTCTCTGTCCGCTATATAGTCACACAAGGTTGCGTGATCTCATTAACGGACATGGTAGCTCCTGACCAGACTGCGCAATTGCGCTTTTGCGCAGGCTGAGCTGACGAGGGGCTGGCCGCATTTGGTATAAGAACCATTTTTGCATGACGCGGCTTTATGTTAAGCATTCTTTTTCAATACTGGGTCAGATTATATGCGTCAAAATTGGTACCTCAGAACAGAGGTTTATCTATTTTGTTCTGTGACTGATTGATCAGAACATTGACTAGAATAATACATGTCAACTTAACACGCTGCATCTAAATGGTTAATCAGTTATTCACTTACTGTTTTTCTCTGTTAAACGTCAGCTTACAATTAAACAATAACTAACATATGAGCCTCGCTCTGTGAAAAGAGGGTTGAATGTATGTGCGTAAAATGTCGCCCCAGATTAGCCTGTGTAGTCCGCACAGGCTAAACAGGGAAGACACTTTCCGCTGTTATTGTATTTTTCGTTTGAAGAAAGACTCTTCTTAACGAAAATCGAGTTAAGGCGAAAAGTGTCGTCCCTGATTAGCCTGTGTGGACCGCACATTCTAATCTGGGACGACACTTAACACACATGCATTAAACACCCTTTTCACAGAGCGTGTCTCATATACATTATCGCAACAAATGTTCCAATAGCACTAAGAAATTTAACACGAATTGCGTTACCAAACTCAAACTTACATAACTCACAGAGATTAATCATGGTTCAGTCTTCAATACTGTTATAGACAAAACTATTCTATGAGTAGTACGAATTCAACAACTGTATTGTATTTCGTCAGTAAACCAAATCATGGCGTCTAAAACAGGAAAAAGAAAAAAGGGGTGAAATAAAATTAAAAACCTGTACGATCAATATAAATTCACAAAGATTAAAATACAACTTCTAAGAGGGTAGGCCGTAGAGACCCGTCTACCCGCCCCTTTTTCGTTAATTAAAGGGTGAAGATAAATAGAAGAATGACACAGTCCCACTTTCTTTTTCATTTCTATAGAAAATTAAATTAATCTCAAACCTTACGTCAGAATCCGAGATTAAATAACGAGAACAAAAAAGAGGAGAAAATTAGAGAACCGTTTTATACTTAAAAAGTCACTGCCCACATCGTGAAAGACCGAAAGCCTTCGAGATATATTACCCCCTTTCTAATGGGAGAGCCGAGCTTTGAGAGTCGGTGATATTAATTTCGTTTTAATAGCGTTCGAAAATCAGTTCTAATACAGCTGTGCAAATATCGGCACGCGAACGGAGCTCTCCGCAGCTATGCCGGGCAACCCGCGGCCAGACGCCCGTGTTTGCCTTACGGAATTAGTCTGGAGCCCAGCGTTGGCTGGTGGAATCTTGCTTTTTGAGTGAGTTTCTTTGTCGTGGTTATGAGTAACGTTTGTCAACATTGTCCAAAACTGAGTAGTAGCATTTGTATCGCCTTGCGGCTTATTCACATCACATATACCGGTATTATGATTGTATGATATGACACAAAGTCGCCCTATTTAACCCTCATTACCAAACCACATATATATTATATATAATTTAAATCATTATTTAAGCATGAACGCCGTAAATATGTAGATAATTACCATCAAATTAAACACATTCGCTATCATTTTTATCCGAAAAAACAATATCCGAAATTGCACACTTTGAAATAAACGATTGTTGAAAAAATCTACATCAAAAAGGTTCTCTACGATCCTGCAAATCAATAAATTTGATTTAAACGGAGTCAATACAGTACACAGAGATTCAAATCTGACAAATTTATTGTGTTATTGGACTCAAAAGGCACTCCATAACTGAGTGTCGTGTTTGATCGTGAGGACAATCTTTCAATCTGATTAACTTAAATTACGTCTCATTGGCTATAACTCAATAAAACTGTTACAGAACGTTCTTAATCTTCAACGCATTATAGTAACTTCTTAACTACTGTTATATCTTTGTTTGTTGTTCTAAAGATGTAGAGCGTCCGACCTGCATTCGGACAGGTTGCGGCTTCGAAGCCCGATCCGGCAGCGTTCTCAAATCCTTTTTAAAGTATAATCTAAAATGGTTCTACACAGGAAGCGGACTTAAGAGTGAATAAATCAATATTATTCTTTCGATGAAGATAGGTTCAATAGGGGTTGTAGTTCTTTCGGGCTAATATTGACTCTTGATGTTCTGTTTCTGTTTGTTTGTTGTTGCTGTTTTTTCTTGAGTTCAAATAAAGTTCATATTTATATAAAATTCCTGCTCAGCATGATGCGTCATCCCATGTTGATGACAATGCCGAGTTTACCTGTTGTCAGACCAGGCTATTGCATACCAACACTATCTGATAATGCTGGAACACTTAAATAGAAATAATAAAAAGCAAGGATTATATTAAAGCCAGAGCCCCCTAAATCAGTAATCATTTCTTTTTTGCCTTAATTCGTCCCGTAATCATGTCGAATAGACAGAAATGATAAACTTGCGGCGGAATAATCTTTAAAAGTCCACAATAAATTCTTTCGCCGTTATCAGAATTCCGCAATCACTAAAACATAACCCTTTGTTAATACAACCGTAAATGACAAATAATGAAAGATCGGACCTACGGAGTTGAGTTATATCAACTGTTAGGAAATAAAAGCAGTTATATTTATAAATATTTTGGACAAGTCATCTTGTTTAATGTTTAATCTAACAGCAATACGTGGCTGGCCTATGGAGTTGAGTTATTACAACTAGCGAGACATTTTTTTTATTTTAATTCATATTGAGAACATGTCATCTTGTGTCATGATCTGTCTTTCTACAATAAGTGTCGCATAAGACGAGTGCGCATGCCTCATGTCACCGGATATACATTTGTATAATGTATCGTAGGTGTATGTCACATGGTTGATTTGAAACGCCGTCAACCCATAAACCGCTCATTAAAAAAAAACCTTCATCAAAATGAATCAAAGGACTATACTGTATTCATCTTTTGTTTGCATCAATAGACGTCTCAACCACCTAAACTCATTAAACGCTCAATAATAAAAAAAAAAAACGTTCATCAAACTGAATGAACGAAATTTACTGTATTCATCTTTTGTTTGCATCAATAGACGTCGCAACCACCTAATCAATATTTGACATCCAGTCATAATTGGATTGTTACTAAACTCGCAAATGAAATATTGGACAGTCTGGTAACAGTTAACCAAATAGAGGCGTGTCACGCGCTGGTCCGCGAGATAGAGCGAGAAAGTGCGATAACTATCACTACAAAGGTGTTGTCCTTCGCGCGTTGGTCATTATTAAGTGACACTTTCCTTATCATCGACAACTGGACCTCGCGTTGACCGTTAGATTGTGGTCTGTGTTTATCTATTGTAGGAACTCGAGTGCTAATATAGACAAATAAATCTCCGATCGGTGTTCGGCCTGATATTCAGATACCGCTACATGTCAACATGGACGGTCACATTTCGGACATACATCAGAATTCATTAAGAATGTCAGCAGCACTGGCAGACAATCAAACACCTTTTGATAGGTCATTTCAAAGGCAACAAGTCTTGAATTGGCTAACAATATCCGTGGACGCTTTCATTAAATCATGACATTTACCAAAGTGAGTTTCCTTGTAATTTTGCTACGACCTTTCTTCCAAAATAAATATAATAATGTATTATATTTAACGAAAAAAGCCTCTGTATTTTTGTTACATATGTTTCATTAATTCATTCATCGTTCCATCCATCGTTCCATCCATCGAATCAACCACCCAATAACCGGCGGGCAATACCATTATCTATAAGAAAAGCTTTAATATGTACACGCATACTTATCATATATTTATCAATTACTAAATGCTTTAATGCCTTCACTGATAAGTAAGCTTTTAAATGAATATGTACCCAATTAGTTTGACATTTCCTCTCGTTGCTATGATTCTTTACAGTGACACTTGTCATATTATTTATAAAACGCTGATTATATTTATAGTACATGCATAATTATTACACAAAATCTTATTCTCATATATATGTTATCCCAATTTGTCGTCTGCTGAAATGTCGTCTGCTGAATTTCTAAAATTAACATTTTCTTCAAAAAAATTCAAGTATACTATCAGAATAGCAAACAGTTTGGATCCTGATGAGACGCCACGTTCTGTGGCGTCTCATCTGGATCCAAACTGTTTGCAAAGGCCTTCAAAATTTGGTTCCAGCACGGAAAGAGTTTGTTGCTGCTTCTTCTGATTATGATGATGTGGGGCTTGATTAAGTGATGAGAGCAATGATCTTAAATCTAAACCAACGCGATGACAGAGCGGTGTCGTCTGGTAATTTGCCTCCCAATCGTTCGACAGATGGCCCCGCGCGTGCCCAATGACAGCTCTTTTGTTTTAGGACTGTATTTAAAACCGCTTTAAACAGTGTAAACAGAGAGAGCGGCTTGTGGTTAAAATAATAAACCACCTGTGTCGCGTGCCGGTGTCGAGATTTCTAAATTGGAAATTTAGAAATTACAAGTGAATACGCGTATTTTCCAACATAACTCACTTCTTGTGGGATTTTCTTTGTATATGCCCAAAACAAAATAGAGGTGTAAACGGACATTGATTCCAATTATAAACATCTGGGCCCTGCATGAGTATAAGTGCATGTTTTGTTTGAAGCAAACAAAACGCCGGTGTAGTGGATGCAAACCCTGTATTCCTGGAAGCATGGGCGGGTGTTCTATAAATGTAAGAACTCGTGTGATGTGCGATAAAGAACATGAATTGATTGCGTATGACTTATTTTTAGTTGATATAGTGTGCAATAAATTGGTATTCCATTTTAAATACAATAACTTATTCGTGTTCAAGGACACTAACGACGCACAGATATCATTTCTTACGAAGAATTTTGTTCAAATATACAAATTATAAAATAGTAATGATCAAAATAATATTTAAATCGGTGATCTAAAAAGCGATACAATCATAATTTCTTCTTTGTTGATAGGCTTTTGGAAACGGTTAAGCAAGATCGGTGATATTTTCACAACTTTAAATAAAATTTAGCACACCGTCAGCTGTCGCACACTAACCGTCAGCGTTTTTAACGATTTAGGTTCAGTTTTATATCACTTTAAATGCAAATTCCTACTTTTACGGGCAAACAAGTGAAATCTTAAGAGTTTAATTTATATTTACTCACCAAACACTTTCCAATTTCAATACGATTGGATGTCATAATGTTTATCTCGGGAACGGTGTTAACATTACGTCATAAAACATGGTGGTAACACGCCTAAGTGTCAATATCGTCCCTTAATTTCAATTACGGCTACACTCCACTCTATGCGGTCAGCAATTAGGGAGCCCTAATATGTATTATTGACGCGGTAGCCATGTTTATTTTGTTTCAAAGTGCAAATAAAGCGGATAGATAATTGGTGAATATTATTGACTGATAATACTGCATCTGCCTCGATCAAATTATGTGCTGACAGCCTCCAAATAATTTACTTGTTTATGGTGAGAGGAGATAACATTTCACGTGCAATTTAAATTACGCAATATATTACTGGTATCTGTTGAATGCTGAATGTAATATTGATGCATAAGTGGGCCATTGACATATACAATAAATTAGTTCATTTTTAGCCCAGTCATTATAATTATTACTATATAATTATCATTACTGTATTTAATTTATCGGTGCTTACATTTTAGTGATTTAATGTCTCGTTAGACCGAACTTTCATTTCTCGCCAATAATTGTTTTTCAGTTCTTATTTCCGATATGATCATTTTGTCGTCTGCAAATGCACTTCCGGCACGCGCTCTTGACCAGACGAAATCTCGCCATCAATCACGAGATCGCGCGGGTATCTCCATTTTCTGCGCGCGCGCTCCTTAAAGCCGTCTGCACAATAGACATGAAAAGAAGTTTCTTTTTGTACATTATCATTAGCAAAATGAATCATGAATTATTATAGGGCTCATTTGACAATCGCTTGT
>VMBQ01011557.1:0-22642 GCA_007657795.1 Dreissena rostriformis | reverse complement strand
CTTTTCTAAAATCTCTTAGGATTAATAGGGAAAGCAATAACTGAAAAGAACAGTTTAACAGTATTATTACTTTTTTAAAGCAATAATATGGCTCATTTATTTGTGGAAAATCTGTTTGTGTTTCATCATTATGAAAACATGTAAATCTGTATCTTACTTTTGAAGTGCTGGAAATTAATAATATATATTCTCTAGGGAAATTGACGGTTCTGCGGATTATCTTTTAAGTAATGGACAATGCAAGCTGTTGTGTGACGTTTTGAAATTGAATTTTGACATATTTAACAGTCTTAAAAGTATACGATTAAGAGTAAATCGTAAAAGGCTCTAGAAATCTTTCCATATTATTAATTTCTGGAACAGATTACATAGGTTCGCGGTTTTAAACGCTTATAGTCCAGCAGAAAAGTGGCCATTTTTCACTAAACCCGACATTGAGATGTTTAGTAAATGTTAAAGTGTTTTTTGTTAGGGGACATGTTGCTAATGAAGAATCCAAATGATGCCTGTCTGTTTTTTTTAGGGTTTTGAGAAATTCAAGATGGCGTCCATTTTCAGTTTTATTTGTTTAAACATATAGATATGCATTTTTTTTTATGTAATATAATGGAATTTTGATATGGTTATACATTCATATATAAATTTAGATGTGCAAACGTGTGTTATATATTTAAAAATGAAGTTGTCGTCCGAAATGGCTGCAAGAATAAAGATGGCTGCTAAAAATGCTCCTTAAACCAAGATCTTATCCAAATCTTGCACAAGAATAATACACATGGAAAAATAATACAATTTAGTAGTAATTAAGTGTTTTATAAGTGTTCGATAAAAGGAATTTCAATAATACATATGCAGAGTATAGTATAACAAAAACAGATCGACCTGACCATTGATGATAAGTTATATTATCTTCGTGTACAGAAACAGCAACTTCGTCAAAGGTATGATTTGTGTTATGAAAAAATATCGGTGTCATAAATGTTATAAAGCACATTATATATCAATTGAAACACCATAATACGTAAAATTCAATCTTTGTTCACCAAGGTCATGATCAGGTCACATTTGTTTAAAAAATCATGATANAACTAACTTATTTAATGAAATGGAATGGAGACTGTGTGCGAGAAATTAGCCATACAATGTCAATGTAAGGTAAAAAAAGCCTTCATAATGTAAAAATACTTTATCAAAACTTCTGAAAACGATACAGCCACCAAAAAGTAAATCAAAAAATTCATAATACGCTTATGCCCTAAACAAATCTTTAACATATACATGTATTTATTGATAAAGTAAATAGTGACAACCTAATTCTCCCCGAATTAATAGTCCGAAATGTTCAACCGAGAAAGTTCAGTACAAGTGCTATTGTTATTTGATAACATCTTTCATGCAACAGGTGTAAATGTTTTAATGTACATGTATACGTCCTTTATTCTCAAGGTGTTTATTCGCTCCTTGGTATGCTGATTAGTCGTGTATTGTTATAAATTTATAATGAATCAAAGTACTGAAGGCACTGCATTGTATGTTATTGTCTAACATTGGATATAGCTCACTTTCCAAAATTAAATTATTGCTTTTTAATGGAATGTTCAAGTAAAACACATCACATTCGAGTGTGGCTTAACGCAATGTCGACAATGTTTGTGCACTGTTCGGCACGCATATCATAGCTTTATATGGTGATAGAGATAGCTTTGTCCAAATATCACCAACAGGTCCGTTTTGGTACGATTTTCAGATGGTATAGTAAATATGAGGATAACTATATTCTAAGAACTAGTCTATATAAAATACAATTATTTACAATCACCAAAAATGCTTGTGTCGTCGGAATATCTGATTCTTGTTATACTATGAATGCAATAACATGCTAAAATACGCTTTCAAGACACGTGTACATTAGTATCACATAACGATACTGGAATATACAATTAGATTATTGATAAAAGGATCTGAAAATAATCCGCGAGCAGGACTGAACTTAAGTTAAGGTAGTCATATAATTCGCGCTGTTTTACCCTTTTAGCGTACTGTAATTTGTGTCAACCAGACTCTGAACCAGACTCAACGATCACATCATGAAAGTGGGTTGCAGTTGTGCAACCTCTTGATCCTACCTTTATATACAACAAAATGTATCTAGTTATCCTCATACTCCTCCTTCTTATCATCATCATCATTATAAACAAAAACAACAACCACATCATCATAATCACTGACAAAATCACCATTATCATCATAATGAACACCATTTTCAGCATTGTCGTCATCACAGTCTCGTCGTAATCATCATAGCCAGTGTGGCAATTACATGATGAATCAATGTTTGTAGAATTCTGAGTGTGAGGTCGATACTCTGTTAATGACTCATATTGTATGAATAAATTGTTATCACTCTTTATATTTTCGTGCTTTTCCTTTATTTCAGATTGTGCAAGCCCAGTATAAATGTTTCTTTTTGTTTTTAATTACAATAAAAAATATGCCATGTTACTTTTTAAAAAGAAAATTCACTCTCAAAAATTAGGGTTTCTGCAATGAAATTTTTATTAAAGCCCAGTACGTCAATATACGCACTACAAACGTCCATCTTTCTCTTTCAATGTAGTCTCCAAAGAGATGCTCCAAAATGGTGCAAACACGCATATAATATAGTAAATAACCATACAAGAAATATCTGCGCTTGTAAAATGGCTTCTATACCAAGAGAGAAAAGCAGCTCTTCAAAAATGGACGACCGAGAGACACACAATGAATTAGCGGAATGTAACCTAATGACGAGCAAACGTAACCATCTATTTATAATAAGCGCGGAAGTCCCAAGACGACATTCTGTTAACGACTGACTTCAAAAAGTAGTAAAATAATTTTCCCGAGTATTGATTGGTTGTCTTTTAGGCGAATTTTTTATCGTCTTAATATGCTTCAATAATTCATATTTTATTTTTCAAACATTTCATTTCAATTAAACATATAATAACACGCTTGAAACAAAAAAAAACTCTGTTTATTTTAAGCGGTACTACTTTGTTCGGTTAATCTTACATGTAGTAGTTTTAAGCTCAACGTATTTTCCGGTAACATAAGTTGTCATTCAGCAACAGAAAACTTGAACACTCAACTTGATGTCTACATAATCTAGGCATTGGATCAATATTTAAGTAACAATATGGATTTGCTAAAACGTTCGTAAATAATTAAAAACTTAAAAAAATAATGTGTTCCTTCAATTCTTTAGATCCCAACATTTCATAATCACGGTAAAAAGTGACACTTCCACTCTTGGGACATTTGGTTTCATTCATGTACCCTCATAGGACCAATTACAGCAGAAAAGTCATTTTCTCTATCAGTGTAAAACAATAACACGCTTCATTTGTATGTTTACGATCATTAGATTCCCATTAAATTCTTACAGTGTTTGTTTGAAGTTTCTAAAATGAACAAATATACACCCATGTGAATTTGGTTTTTCCCACATAATCTCTTTAATTCTTCTAAGTAATTGCACCCACTAAAAATCTTTGTGCGATCACTTTAAATAACCAATGAAAAAAATATTATTATTAATGTGAAAAGGCATCGTTTTCGATCGTCATTTAGACAAACAATACATATTCAATATTATTTGTCTTACATTACGATAAACCCCAAAAGGAGTACAAAGACGTAGTTTTAAATGCAAAAAGTACGAAAATGTTCTATAACAGTACACATAAATACTTGACAGATATATATAAAAGTAGTATAATTCACGTTGGTTATTTGACGTCTTGTTGATAATTTAGCATTAGTTCATGCGAAAAGTATTTAGTGGAGGAAAGGCTGTTAGTTATTGAATTTAACTTATTTATCATGCAGAAGACATTTTCTATTTGTGTGTTTGTATGTGTTCGACAGCGCGTTCGTACGTGTGCGTGTGTGTATGTTTATGACATTCGTCAAGCAGCTGCATGGTTCGCTCGATAGTTATTTATTAACAACTTTATTATAACTGAGCCAGACGCAACAATTACATTGTGTACGCCTCATCTTAGAATGTATATCCTTATTGGGATAAAACAGACGATAAGAAAAAGGCACAATTTCGAATTAAATAAAAACGAAAATTGCAGGTCTTGCTTCTGTGACTATCGTTTAGGAATTACCATTGATGATTGACTTCTTCTATATGATGTTGAAATTAGTCTGGAAGTTGACGACGTTGTTTTTTATATTACTGCAGGTACAATCGTCTATATAGATAACTTAACAAGTCAACTAGACTACGGAGACGCAATTTAAAAGAGATTATTCACATCAAAGGATAAAGGATGAGTTTGTTTTACGCCATCTGCCATTAAAATATCGTCAGGTACCTCTCTAGGGGTTCGCTCTCCTTTTCTAAAATCTCTTAGGATTAATAGGGAAAGCAATAACTGAAAAGAACAGTTTAACAGTATTATTACTTTTTTAAAGCAATAATATGGCTCATTTATTTGTGGAAAATCTGTTTGTGTTTCATCATTATGAAAACATGTAAATCTGTATCTTACTTTTGAAGTGCTGGAAATTAATAATATATATTCTCTAGGGAAATTGACGGTTCTGCGGATTATCTTTTAAGTAATGGACAATGCAAGCTGTTGTGTGACGTTTTGAAATTGAATTTTGACATATTTAACAGTCTTAAAAGTATACGATTAAGAGTAAATCGTAAAAGGCTCTAGAAATCTTTCCATATTATTAATTTCTGGAACAGATTACATAGGTTCGCGGTTTTAAACGCTTATAGTCCAGCAGAAAAGTGGCCATTTTTCACTAAACCCGACATTGAGATGTTTAGTAAATGTTAAAGTGTTTTTTGTTAGGGGACATGTTGCTAATGAAGAATCCAAATGATGCCTGTCTGTTTTTTTTAGGGTTTTGAGAAATTCAAGATGGCGTCCATTTTCAGTTTTATTTGTTTAAACATATAGATATGCATTTTTTTTTATGTAATATAATGGAATTTTGATATGGTTATACATTCATATATAAATTTAGATGTGCAAACGTGTGTTATATATTTAAAAATGAAGTTGTCGTCCGAAATGGCTGCAAGAATAAAGATGGCTGCTAAAAATGCTCCTTAAACCAAGATCATATCCAAATCTTGCACAAGAATAATACACATGGAAAAATAATACAATTTAGTAGTAATTAAGTGTTTTATAAGTGTTCGATAAAAGGAATTTCAATAATACATATGCAGAGTATAGTATAACAAAAACAGATCGACCTGACCATTGATGATAAGTTATATTATCTTCGTGTACAGAAACAGCAACTTCGTCAAAGGTATGATTTGTGTTATGAAAAAATATCGGTGTCATAAATGTTATAAAGCACATTATATATCAATTGAAACACCATAATACGTAAAATTCAATCTTTGTTCACCAAGGTCATGATCAGGTCACATTTGTTTAAAAAATCATGATATGAAGTAATATGCATACTAGTTTAGCTCATGTTGTGAGTTGTTGTCTAGCATAAAGTGATTTTCTAATGTAAATACAAGTTCAATTCACATAATTGTCTTTCATACCAACAATTAAATAACGCAATAAATTATTTTTCTCCATCTTTCATTTCTCATCAACAAAGTAAGTTATCTAACGGGCAAATTTTGTCTGCTCATTGTTACACTGCATTATATCAACCTGAACCTTTTGACAAGCGCGAAAGATATTACATGGTAGTCGCGCTTGATAACATTAGCACCGAAGTGTTGAACATGGGCTTTGGCTTGTACACCTACATTTGATCATTTTAAGCACATTGAGTGGAGCTTAAGTACCATTTGATGCTACTGTGATGGTAAAAAGGGTGTTTAACGCCTCGTCCTTTCGCCAACCATAATCACATGGATTCAGATCTGGGGGATCTGCATCTAATGCGTGTTTCCATATACACGCCTGACATAGCGTTGACATAGCCTTATCCGACTTGCCTACCCTGGCTGCCCAAAAGACTTGTTTTGTAAAAGACATTTCTTCTGTGTCAGGCTTTCCATGACAAGCTGAAACAAATCTGGTCGCTTCCTTCACAACTTCTTTTATACAAGCTGCCATATCGCCTAACAGTCTGAAGAAGTTGCCATTGTTCAGTTCAGTTTCACACCCAGAGATAGCGAGAGCAGACAGCAAGTCGGTCGCGATATTTCTATGCTTTAATGCAGTTTTGAGAATGTCTATAACTGCTCTTTTTCTAACTGGTGATATCATGAATACCAATAATGAAAGTTTCAGGACAACATCGTAATGTAACAACAAAACAAATACGACCTTATCATCGGCTTCCACGGAAATGCCAGTGTGTTCTGCTTCTACAGCATCAACCATTTGCTTTATCATAATAACGTCAGCTTCTTCGTAGGTAGTTTTTAAATCAGCTCGATTGTTTATGACACCTTTAAATATTTCAATGGGCGTATCATTATTTCCTGTAACGACCAACTTGTGTGTTTGAGTGCAGCAAGAGGTGAAATGCTTTTTCCATGCATAAAGCTTTGCAATTCAAAGAGATCAGCTGTTGTTTGTTCTCAGTGACACATAGTATAACATTCTGTGGTGGTAATGACATGTCAACCGTTAGTTTGTACTCCCTTGAGACATTGGAGTGTCTTCCTGACCTCGCCACACTCTTGTTGCTTAACTCCATGTATCGGTTAATCACCATGTTGAAATCACGTTCATTCAGCTTTTGTCTTATAAAAGACTTAACGTTGTTAATATAGTCATGTATCTTTTCGTCTAAGGGCAAGTGAATGGCATGCAGGACAGCAGATCTATCTATTACTGAACACGTGATCTGGCTTTCAGTGTGACTCTCAGACACTTTTTCTTTTAATTGATTCTTTAGCACCGATTTGGTTTTTCCTATTCTTAGTTCCCCTGTTTCAGTAAACATAGCAGTAGGTACCATACTAATTCATGGTTTAGTTTATGGTAAATGTCAATTTCCCTAGAACTAGCTTGTAAGCCAATCACTCTTGAATAAATCAGATTGATGTCATACACTTTGGTTTCTGCAACCCTGATGTGCTTTCTAGACACAACCTGGGTTTCAACCTTTCTAGATATTGACCCATAAAAATTGTCCGGACATACGTTTTCAAATTCCCTCATTTGGGTTTAACCAATATCTATTGCTTAGTCAAAATTAGCAGACGTGGGTGCTATTGTTCCAGACACAATGTTCACTAGACTGGGTGGATGCTTGCTTGGATCCAACGGATCAATACATTCTGTTAACTTTCTTTGAATAGTTGCTTTATCCTTGGCATTTGCAGTAATCCTTCCCCGCCTTTTGTCTTTTTGCTGTTCACCAGTGCCCACTTAAATGGCACTGCTCATTTCTCTCAGATCTCCTTCAAACCTGCTGCAAATATGCAGGCTTAAACTCCAAACCTTGAGTGTCAGGTTTTAGTGTTGAATCTATTATTCCCTTCTTGCCATGGCCATATCTCATAAAAGTTGTTTCTATGAACATGTCTCTCCAACTGGCATTCCATACCCCCGCAGGAATATGTCTTATGACGTGCTCACCCTTTAAGAACTTGTCTTGTGCGCTTTCAGGCATTTTCTCCGTTGACCTTAGATGAAAGAGGTCGTAGCTCGCGTAGTTTGGGTGTGCAGCGACAAAGAAGTATGGTAGTATGAGTGTAACTGATGCCAAGTGCCAAGTGCAGCGGCCTATCACGTTCTATTTCTGCTCGAACATACATCATTATCAGGAATGCTGCCTAGATCAAACAATCAATCAACAATTTAGTTCGGCTGGCAGATGTTGTTAAGATACATTTCTAGATCATCAAATGTCTGAACATTATTTTCAGTGAATACCTTCCCAACAATTCCTCTGTCACTATTTGTAATGCCCGTACATTCTGTGGATATTTCTTCCCATTTAGGAGTTTGGGGACTCCAGCAAATATTTACCCAAGCAGCTCTCCCAACCCACTATTTGCCATAAGCGTTCCCACTGACCCCACACATCTCATCAGGAAGGTTATACCACCGAGACGTAGTATTACATCCTGAAACTACTCTGGGTATGTCCAGATAATATTTACTGCAACTCTATATAGTTGTAGATCAACTGTAAACACAGTGAAGTGCTGACCATACTGTGATGATAATACGTTTGCCTTTTGTATTTTAACTATTGTAGCGTAACTAATTGTGTAAAGGAACTTTGATTGACCGCATGATTATTGTTAATCTAATATCATTTTAGATCATAATTGCATGCTTGTCAATGTAAATTGATCGTGGTCTATTTAATTAAACTTTATGATTAACAAAAACAAGAAATTAGATTGGAAGTTTTGAACCATGGTTTTGGCAATAAGCTTAACCTTTATAACCTTGATATCATTGTTTATCACACTGATTGTGCCAAAAAATATTGTATGTAGTGTTATTTAAGATTCAGATTGCAAAATAATAATTATAACGCGCAAAAAGGTCCACGCTATATGTGTGATGCACAAGGAATCCCGCGGATGTTCATCAATACGTGGGTATTTTACAATATGAAGAAGTGAAACTCCAGAAGCTGCAGCAGTATTGCAGTTTTATCATACACACATCTGTAGTCCTTTTTTATGGCAAGGAACCAATTGCCAAAACGGTACAGTACGGCACAAAACGAAACAACATATACACATAGTAGAATAAAGCTGGGGTCACCGCCTTGGAACGGTCAATGCTAAGCATTGGGGGTTTAAACCAGTTAATGAGCGCTCAACCTCACACTTGGCCCAGCAATATTCATGATACATATAAGTGTAAATAAAATTTAACCTCATAGCATTGCAACTCAAATTAAACAGTAATAAAAGGGAATTAAAACGCATTCAATTTAATTACTATTTTATTACTCAATGGTTGAAAGGAGACCAGAGCAACAGAGTTACAACTTTTTGAGGCACGATGAAATGAAATTACTAACACGCATCAACTACATCCCTTCTTTATACAAAAANTACCTAAAATGATCATTTTCCTATAAGTGTTGTTTTTAAAAGTAAATACCTTGTTACAATGTAATATTTGTCTGCAATTTCAGTTTTATCTGCTATTAATCTATTTTAAAATACTGTTTTAATGTGGCCCTTTTCATGTCTCCGTTTGAGATTACTTATGTGAAAAACATGTTCATATTATATACTTGATTAGTTTGTCTTAATTACCTCTCTGGGAGGCCCGTAGTTTCAAAATACCCCAATACCTTTTTATGGTAACACGATATTTCTAAGAATTGACATTGTGACCTAGTCTTTAAATACGTGACCGAAATTATAGCTTTATATACTGTCCAATATTTTTTTAATAAGTTCCATAAAGATTGGATGAAAAATGTTGCCTCTAGACTTGATACGATGTAAAATTTGACGATACACATCAAACACTGCATACCGCACACCACACGTCGTAGGACGCTTGAAATGGGATGATCACAGTATCTCACTCTGAGCGCTTGAGAGAGACAACAGTATATTAAAGGATTACTAACAAGAAAAATAATACAATAAAACATAAAAAAGCACATAAGTTAAAAAATCGATGCCAGCCCCAACAAAATGTGTTAATTGTCATTCCATGTAGGCAAGCGTCGTTTGTACACACTATATAAATTTATCTATACATAATTAATGTTGAACTCATTAATAGCAATTTTATGTTTGTGTTGTCTTATGTAAAGTTTATTTTTATTTAAAACTTAAATGTTGCTTTATTATTATCTAAATGTCATGAAGTCAGTGTTAAAACAATCACCTGGATTACTGCACTGATTGTTATGATACAATGTTTAGTACGTAATTGTCACGTGTCGTGTTAAAAATTGGACCTTCTTATACACTCTCTGTTCACGAAGTAGTTGTATGATCAAACAAGATCTCATTAATAATAAAACAAGCTTTGGCGGCAATACGTCGACGGCTTCAAAGTCTCAATGAACCTCGTTTTTGATTTATCGTTGTGATAATCGCTCACCTTGGAAATATGAAACTCGTCTAATGCGTGTTTCCTGTTATAATTCACACTTCATAAAGAGAATATGTTACTTTACTATCGTTGCGTCATTTATCAGTTAAACCTTCGAATCGGCGAGGCTTGCCATGGCATAGACTGAAATACGTATGGAATACGTGTTTGCACTAGTACATATATACTGCGTTGTCGATATATACAGGAATTCTTCATCAGAAAAATAGTTTGCTACAAAAGTATACTAGGCTTTGTTTAATTGTTCCCGGTTAAAACGAAAGCAATAAAAAGTATTTAGAAAACAACTATTCATAATTCTAAAACAGGCACGCACATTGGCAATAAACAATTTTGTGGTACAGCAAAAGTTAAATACGTGTCTTTTTTTCAAATCAGATACTGATGCAATCGACTATATTTTTTTTCATCGTTGTAAATTTACGAACATGAATTACTAATTATAATTTTTAAGAAAACGACAAATATAATTGTTACGTTTATGTTTACTGATAAGAACTATGTTTTTGGTTGTCATCTAATATTATCTTATATCAAACAATAAAACTGTGTTCAAACAATTACTAAACAATGTATTTTTATTTCAAAGTTTCACTTACCAGCAAAAGCGTTTGTCGAAAAACTAACGCACTTTAGAGTTGAACATTATGAACGTTTGGAAATAGTATACAGCTGGGCAGTAAGATGATTTTATGAACAATATTCTGTACGGTAGATACATCACTAAATCATAGGACCAAATTGATAAGTTAAGCAGTAGAACCGTTTGAACATAGTTTTTTAGTCCGGTGGCTCGTGACTATGAAAGGTCACCCGAATAGTTTAAATTTATGAAATTGGAAATCGTATTGGTGGTGTAGAGCAAATAAAACTATGAAGCGCACACGAATGAAAAATAAATCAAATTGACTGATCCTTAAACAATACGTTGATTTTAAGTAATAAGTTGACAATACTGGCAATGATTGGTCGGCTAAGTTTGTTCAAAAAGACTGTTGATGATGGGCCTTAAGTTACTAAAGCTAACATAATGGCAGAACTGGTTCAATTACTATGTACTCTGCTTTTGGTTTGCCATCCACGAGTGACAGTTTAAACTTTAGGTTTTGAATTTTTGAAAGGCTACCTTTGCGCAGAGTGCCGGTGTGTGTATTTGAGTGATCGACAAGAAGAGGAAGGAATGTTTTTCAAATTGTTTTCAGACATAAAAAGGAAGTTCAAAGAAACAACTAATAGCAAGCAATACTAGTGCTCTCCTGTTTCTAGGAATTTGAACTCAGCGACATTTGTCAAGTCATCATCAAATTGAAGTAATAGGTTCATTTAACAAATACTCTCAGCTGTCGCTTAGCAAATTGAAAACAATTCAAGCACAGATTATAAGAGCACAAACAACATGTTTAGATGACAAAATATCCGGTTTCCAACAGAATCCATGTAATGTGCAGGACATTCATGTTTTTGCTTTACCTTAGGCGACCGTATTTTAGACGAGTATAGTATAGTTTTACTTAAATACGTTTATGATTGCATATTAAGTATGTATGCGAAAGAAGAATACTTAATACGCTGAGCAGCACAATAACAACTTAACTTTATGTATTTCAGAATCCATGAACAGGGAACTTAAAAAAATATGATCGTACTGAAAAAAGTTTATATTACCCAGTAATCATGTTGATGCTTTGCATAAAGGTTTTCAGAAGTAAAATGCTCATTTTAAGCGAGTCTTGCTTGTTCTTTAAAATATTATGATGATAGATATGTATTCAGAAGATTAATGCAAAAGCACTGACTATATTCGAGCGTTGAATCAAATAAATATATATTCTACAACTCGTAAAAGGTAACTGTAATTTCAGATTCGATTGTTTAATGGACAATCCTGTTCGTTGTCATTGTAGGTGCTTGTCGAAACAGGTAACGCTATATATGTCATCATTTCAGTTTAGAGTTAAGTCTCCTTGGCTATATGTGATGGCCTATGTAAGTGAAGATATGTATATTTGTCTGCATTACCGGCTACTGGTCGACAGGTGCTCCTGCATAGGTCTCTATGATGTATCATTCAATAAAACTGTTTGTTTATTTTTAACTTGCACTCGTACATGTGTTCATTATATTTTCTATGCTTTCTCAAGATCAAACCAATACCGTGTTGGTTTTGTTATGTGAGAGAAACTGTTTTAAACATTGCTTATACTTGGGTTCTTGTACATATTTCTCTCTGACTCTTACATGTGGATGTAGGTTTTACATTATTATCGCGGACCGACTTAATGTGCATATTATAATATTCGAATACTTATAATTCAAATAAAATGTTATCACTTTATGAATTGTTTAGCTTAAATTTATTGTTAACGTGTTTTGGTGATGTATTAAGTACACACGATGCGCAGTTTAATATGTTTTATACATTTTTTTTGCAAAAGGAATGTACGTGTCATGCTTGTCTGAAATAAACACATGTGTTTTTAAATTAAAATTTGCTTGTTTGTTGATTTACCTAAACTTAGAGGTATCGGGTGAAGCAACATACTGAACATTGAGGACGGGTTCATATACGAACCCTTTCAATTAAAAAAAGAAGACGAACAAATATAACAGAAGTGTTTCGTATACCGCTTGAAGATACTTTAATCGTTGAATACTATCAATTATTGTATAGAGTGTACTCACAGTCATGTACACTTCTCTTGATTGGAGGTGATGATAACATCTGACAAATTTTGCAGATGCTCTATGTGTTAACTTATGGTCTATTAATTTAATGCTTACAGTGAATCAGTTCGTAAGATGTAAACAGTTGAAGATCATACTTCCAACGAAGGGGGCTATGACCGCAAGTGACTGTGGTCGTGAGTTCCGGACAAAAATCTCACCAAAAACGAACGAAAACCGACGCAATCGCCGGCACTTATTAAAATCAATTTTGTGTGCTAATTGTTGTGAAAATGTGTGCTTTTGTCGTTCGGAACTATTCTATTCAGAAATATCGATTAACTCTTGATGTTATTGTGATGCAGTTGAATTTAACTAGTGTTGGTTATTATAAATTGTTATTACTGACAACCACTACATAGGTTCTCAATGGACAGGGACATATTTCACACGAAAGGAAATCAATCGATCTATGAAAGTTTACCTCGGTTAAGACGTACAGGCGGTGACTTTGGTTACATCACAATTTCTAAATTAGTTAATTTCAATTGCTTTATAGACCTTGCCTTAGGGAACTTTGAAATAGGTTGTTAAAGTTATTTTGTGGATGATTTATATATGGATGTGTATACACCAATATGAATACTTTGAATGGACTGATGTCGAAAAGTACACTTATAAAATGGACTTATTGATATTATACCTGCTTTTGATGCGATAATCAATGCCCATTATGAAAATGATCCGAATAGCGTTCATACTATAGTAACGTTATTTAATAAATAAACCAAATATTCTCCGACTTTGAGTGCTTTTTTTTCACGGGAAGAGGTAAAAATTCATTTTTACTACTCAAGCATAACACAAATGTACATGTAAACATAATTTACTAAACATATATTTATTGAAGCTAGTGTCAAACAGTTGAGTGTATCACACTTATTGTTGATAGTATATTACAAGCGAATATTTACACAGAGTTGTGGACCAAAGGCATTAATAGACGCATGTATAAATTGGGCGAAAAAAGACACGTCATAAATTAGAGACATTGTTCATTTAGCAACTTAAGAAAGTGTTTACCGGTATATTTTAAGCATAACATCCGCATATTTCCGACAAAAATCAAACACGATTTTATTTATTGGCAATTACCAAGAGCTTGGCACCAGAAGACGCAGCAGGAGTTTGATTTTTTTTCTTTAAATGTTTTTGTTATATTTTTTCTACTTTTATATCATGCTTATGTCGCAGCATACCAGGCATATCATATTTATCTTCGATTATTGCGTCATGTAAAATGAAAATATAAGTTGTGTGTTGTTATTCGTATAATTCTAGTATTGAAGATATGCTTTCTCACTACACCTAAATTAAATTCCTCATACCAGTGAGAGATTGCAACTCAAACGAAATACAAAAAACTGTGTAAAGACTATTTACGTTGATGAATAAAGTATGTTATCTTTCTTTTTCCTAAATAAAGAGACAATATGAAATCTAGTTCAATGCATACATAAACTAGTGTTTTACCATCGTAAATAAACACAGACATTTCATTAATCCTTACTAACTGTGTGATGTCCATCGTTTATTTGATTTTCATATGTCATTTTTGCCGAGAAACACAAACGTAAATTTCACTTCTATATTGTCCGCCATCTTGTCAAAATGACGTAAGCGACATGTTCGACAACGTAACATCGTCCGACTACATTCGCGATTCTCACTTTGTTTAATCAGTATACGGTAAAATAGTTGTTTCAATTATTACTCATCTAAGAGACGATAAAGATAAAGCGTGTTTTATTTGAAATTAAAGTACGCGTAGAAATTAAAGTTTTGATATTACTGTATTAAACATTAAATGCACAATTTCCACGAGGATTAAACTCGGTTTCCATCAAAAGTCTCCTAAGGAGGCACGATTTTATCATGGAGGAGTACACATAAGGGACAAATTAGTGTGCTTGGTGTCACAAAGCCACTGGCATTATCGATTGATATTGACACGGGGTTATTCACGCATGACTATTCACTTCTTTATATAATACACAACCGTGCGCATATTCGCTGCATTTGGGCCATACTCTGATACTATTCGGCTTAGAAGTTTGACCAAGAGGCAATTAAGATGTTATCAATAAGGGCGCGTGGCTGCGTTTGCCTTTGAACATGGCACTGTGGCGCCTCAGGACAGCGGCGTGGCGCAACGCCATGCACAAAACAGGTATAGGAAAATACTATAAACCAGTGTGCTTGCAAGGTATAGGAAAATACTATAAACCAGTTGTGCTTGCAAAGTCTTGCAAACAAATTTCTTAAATATTGCATACATTTGTATTATCAAGTCTGTATTGCTTTAGACATGCGAGAATCGTTAATGCTTAACGAAATTATTATGTTTGTATATACCATAATTGTCGTGTAAGGTAAAATTTTATTTATTAAACATTAACACAAACATAAAAACAAAAAAGCTTAAAATCATTGATGTCTGCGCATGCAGAGTCCATTTAGTATCGTATTATAACATATCTAACGATTTGACGCATCATTTACAATATATGGCTCTTTAATTATCACACATGAACACGAAACAAAACTTATTTTTGTTAAGCTTATACTAATTGTTGATTTAAATGACGCCCCCATTTCGAAATGTGCAAGTCAGAACTTGAGCGTACACATTAAACTTGTCAAATGTCCAATTAAAAGTCAGGTTTATGTCACGTGACATGAGCAACAATGACCCGTGTCTGATCTGTCCAATGAAATCTGCCCTTTGCCATACGTATGTGTGTTCCTCACTTAACTATTTATCGCAGTATTGGAAACGTAGTCAGCTAAACACTTTCATTGCAGCCAGTGAAACATCAAGATGTTTGGAAAACTGTTTAAAGTAATGCTTCTGATGAACGCATTTTTAAGATGTGGGGGCGAATCAAAGAGATCAAAATTCGTGAAAGTGTCTGAATTGATAAAAATGCCATTTGTGGAAATGTCAAGCAGGTCTGCTAAGGGACTTTTTGAATGCCTTGGACTTTGCAGTGATGGTTGTTGGTTCCTGAAGTATGAGGAAAGTGGATCGGGCTCAGGCACATGTGGCCTGTACAACCTACGGGACACGGTCTATGCCGAGCTGAAATTCGTGAATATTTCAAATCTGTACAAAAAGGTAAACGTGTATTTACAAATTTGTTACACATAACGTGCATCGTATTGCTATGCTCATATGCTTACAGCAATATTACTAATAAAATGTGGACACATATTCTCGACTATTGATAATACCGGCTTCCTTCTGGGGTAAACCCTCTTTATTTGAAATATTTCACATATTTAGTAATGATTTGTTGTAAATTACCACAATGTTTAAAAGGATAATAGAGAGCATTCGTCTGTCGCTGAATTGTTAAAGTGTAGATAAATACAGCGAAAAATAATAAACCTCTACTTAAAATCAATTGGCTTTAAACTTCTAAGCATGCAAATTTTAAAGTTTCGCTTACTTTTGTTTCTGTAAAGAGATGAGCCAAGACACATCTGCAGTGCGATCAATGACTAGAAACAGACAACTGTGTTTGTGTTGATTTTTGGAAATACAAATACAAGCTGGGAAATAAAGAATATTAATACATTGATGTATATAAATTATTGAATCAATATGATTATTATCATGAATCAATTTTGTTCTTTGGTTAACGAGTATATTTCGTCATTTAATTCATCAGAATATGAGCATGTATCCTTCATTGAGACCGTGTCAGAAGCAATGAAATGCCTTAAAACTTCAAAACATTGCTTATTTTTATATAAGTATATGTATGTCATTTTAATATTTCAGAGTCTACTAATTTTTGTTTGAAACATTTATTTCCCAAGGAATGTTACGCGTACGTTATAAACAATGTTTCTGTTATTTTAAATGATGTCATTTTATCAATTATTTCCTAATAATTGTTTTTATTCGAACTGCACGTATTGGATATACATGCATCTGACTGCTTATTGATATGACCCTGATATGTCTTCATGTCATTATTCTCATGGATTTTAACCCTTTAATTTTAACTCTTCTAATAATAATGTTCTTACTTGCTGATGCAATTAATATTACATACGAATTTAAAGATTTTGATTATCATTGCACAATGATATAACGAATACACTGTTTCGCGTCATCATGAATATATTTATTAAATTTGATGCAAGATTCGTGTTCTTCTTTTACGCGTTCAATTTTACGGCTTCATTTGAATGTTTTTCCTGTTCTGTACCATAAATTTATGTTGTGATCATTTTCAAGAGAAAAAAATTAAGTGGTACACTTTTTTAGATTTAAAAAACTTCAAATATTATAAGACACCTCATTAAATGTAGTAACATATTATGTTTATTAACATTAATACTATATTACATAATGATCTGACTTTACAGACGATTTCGGCAGTTTTTGTTCTATGCGAAGGTATTTCCGCGAATGATTTGAGTTGATTTTATTATTATAAAATTAAGAAGTGTGCTATCGAGTAATGCCTATTAAACGCTGTGTACCATATCATTATCAATTAGTATGACTCAAATAAATGGAAATAAAAATACTAGAAGATTTATTGAAAAGTGAATGTTGCAATGATTATGTTGTTTTAAGATAATTTAATCGTTTAAAATAAACGTAAACACAGCTGAAATACTAAATTTACTGATGAAAGCTCTATACACGGTTTAGAATTTAAGTTCTTATTAACAACATTTTCACAATTGATATGAATTGTACTTTTAAAAGCAATAAATGGTTTTGTGTTTGATTTTAAAGTGATACCTTATGCCTCTTCCGTTCTTTCAATCTCCCGACAAGACAGCAGTATGTTTCTACCAAGGAAATGGACTCGAGAACGTTTCAATAAGCCCTAGGCATTTGCTAGGTTTTAACTGAAGGGATCGATATTGAAAAAAATGGCGTTTGGTACAATAAAACATCAACAAAGCACGTGTTTTACATATCCATATACCGTCACTCATCTAGCGGTTCTAACGCGGCTGAACGGCGCTGATACTGAGTTAGTAAAAAAAACTGCACACGCATTCGCGAGATCCGATAAACTATTAAATTGTACTTCCTTTTAATCTAAAGAGATATTGTCATTCCATGCCGTGTTTGTCGTTTTCAGTACTTGATAAAATATATTTGCTTATGTTTAATATACATCTAATTGCTTTTGTCTCAATATTTCTGTTTTAATTATGTGAAGTATAAGATAATTTACTTTATCTAGTCGTGACATCGATATAAATACAAACCATTTAACTATGATATAGAACAGAACAAGATCAAATGTGTCGACTCTGTGTAAATCAGACGATGAAACATCATTGTTAAACAAACGCGAATTCAGTTAAACCATTCTTAATGCGGTGATATCGTGCTAAATATTTGGAAATAATGGCTAAATACATTTAGTGACGTATTATTGGCTTTTTAAAGAAAATACTTGTTAATAATCGTATTCTTTTACAACTATTCGGATCGCAATAATGCAATTTAATATTTGAACATTCGAAAAGTGTTCACACTCCTTAGTTTTATATTTAATTATGTGTATTTCATAATGCGGACAACACACAGTGACCAACTTCGTACTATAGCGTGCACTTTATACATAACTGAATGACCAGTTTCAATCTAATTCCGCATTAAAGTATTATGATTATTCCATTTGACAGGTCTATCCACCCGCCAATGCTTTTGTTGGAGTGGTGGAACGTAAAACATGGAATGAGGCCAGAGACTTCTGTCAGAGCCAGGGAGGCAGCTTAGCTATCGCAGACAACACAGCCAAGGTTGAGAGAATTGTCAACCTTATGAATCCTGTGATCTGGGAACCCTGGGTAGGAGGCCAGAAAAACGGGACAACCTGGAAATGGCTATCCGGAGCGGTCGTGACGCCCGATCCTCTAGTAAACCATCAAGGAGCAAAGTGTCTGTCGTTGTGGGAAAAACGAATGGACGATTACTACTGCAGTGGCAATTTGCAGTCAGTTTGTGAATATCAGCTTTAAAAACGGGTTTCAAACGTTTTGTATAAACAGCATGCAATTGTGTTCTTGTACTATCAAAACGGTTACATATTTAGCTAGATACACTGTTAATATGTGATACAAAAAGATTTTGTTTTACTGTCTGTAAAGTTTATCCATAACTATATTATACTTATTATATTTCAGCAAAATCCACGTATTTTCTTCATGTCTTTGGTATTAAAATTTTGTTTAAAACTAGAAACTGTAAAGTTTATGTGTTATACAATTATGTTCTGTTCTGTTCTGTAACGAAAAGTCTCAAAATAAGCTAACTATCGCTTATTTGTGGCTATTTTCAAGTATAAAATATCATCTTACCATGTGTTGAGTTAATTTAATTTCACTATTTTAAAATTTCTACACAACAGATCAATCTATGGTGGATGAGACTTATATAACATTATCCGGAAATTTAGTAGTGTACATAAAACAACGTTAGAAATGTTTAGGATTGCGCTAATGGATTTTTTTTAATATTCACTTACTCGTTGCTTATGTAGTTTGATCTTATACAATAACGCGTTGTAAATACAAACACAATCTTGCGAAGTACGTTTTGCGGGGTTAATTTATTGTGAATGGCTAAAAGAAACGCCAACCGTAGTCCCCAGTTGATTTTAACTATAAAATCGCTCTGAATTTATTGAAACATATCAATACTGTTCCGTGTTACGAGTAAATCCAAAACATGTATTATTCAGCAAGTAAACCTGTGCCAAGGTATCCGCCGGATTCTGTTATTTTTGTATCAGGGTTTATATCAACAAACACTGAATGAACGCCCTACAATAATTCAGTAACATTTACTTTTGAGACGACAAGCTCGGTTCAATACGTCAATCTTCTACTTGTTTACCCGTTGTCATTTATCCGAATTAATCAAAGTTCTAAAGGCGTAATTAACACGTGATAATAAAATTACGCTGATAGTATTCTCCATGAACAAATTCTGACACGGTTTCTCTTCCTTGACGTTCAAACATTAGCGGCCGGATTGCCTCGTAAAGGACTAGCAACCCATCATGTCCACTTTGTGTGGCAGAACAATAGTTGTATATCTTCCATTTCGGAAATACGTTGAATTAAAAAATCAAACTGTTAGCGTGCATAATTAATGAATTATCACTTTAATGCGTCATTATCTGGCATTAACAAATTGCTTTATTAACATTGGGATGTACAAGTTCTCAAAACACAGTTTGAAGAAAACAATACAGTAAAACATTACTCTCCTCCTAGTTGATTTAAAGAATGACAACAGCAGCAATGGATAATTCGATTCTTCTTTCTCTTAGATAGTACATAGTTTTCATTTTCTGTCGGTGAAATATCATAATGACTACAAAAAAGGAATCCATCGCCGGGATTTGAACCCGTGACCTCGGGAAGCAAAAGTGCGCTTCCACTGCGCCACACTGACTTAAGTGTGTATGAGCGAAACATCAACGCTATGTTAGTATTCAACGTATTTTCAAAATAATCGAGGAAAAGCATTACAAGCGCTTTATAATTTTACCGATGTCAAATGGCGATTATACATTATTGAACCAATATTTTTAACACTCATCTCAGGCAGGAGTGTTATTGTGCTTGTTTATTCATAATGTGTACATTCATTTTTGAATATATGTCAATTATTTTGAAAATCGTCATCAGAACAAAATGTGATTAAAAACCTTTCAACCTCTTCATAATGTCACTGGTAAATTTACGTTGTATTTCAAATCATTTGAATAAACGTAATAGTCACATATATCTACATATTAAGTTGTTGAACGCAAACCTTCAACCGAATACGACTCAGGTTCCGACGAATGGGTGTGATAGATAGAAGTATTCAATAACAAGAGTGCCAACTTGTCACAAAATACGCCTGTTTTAAGGTCATACTATAGAACATCTACTATAGAACGCCTGCTATAGAGAGCCTACTATAGAGAGCCTCTTATATAGCCTAATATAGAGAGCCTACTATAGAGAGCCTAGTATATAGAGCCTACTATAGAGAGCCTTCTAAAGAGCCTACTATAGAACGCCTACTATAGAACGCCTACTATAGAACGCCTGCTTTAGAGAGCCTACGATAGAGAGCCTTCTATAGAGCCTTCTATAGAGAGCCTACTATAGAGAGCCTACAGTAACATTACCTGGTCTTGTTATTTAATAAATAAATGTTGTTGTGTTGTTGTTTTACTTCCATAAACTGTATTATCCTGTAATAAATTAATATAAATGTTGACCATCCGCAAAACCCCAGAAGGCGGAGGCATAGAGGGCTCAATCAGTTCTAATTTGGTCACTTCACAGTTACAGGTGTCTGTTAGGAGGAAAAAGAGCCGTCTTTAAAGGTCTTGAAGGCCCTTGCCTTCAGGGATCCCTGCAATGAGANGTAAATCAGACGATGAAACATCATTGTTAAACAAACGCGAATTCAGTTACACCATTCTAAATGCGGTGATATCGTGCTAAATATTTGGAAATAACGGATAAATACATTTAGTAACGTATTATTGGCTTTTTAAAGAAAATACTTGTTAATAATTGTATGCTTTTACATGCTCTTTCGGATCGCGATAATCCAATTTAATATTTGAACATTCGAATAGTTTTCACACTCCTTAGTTTTATATTTAATTATTTGTATTTCATAATACGGACAACACACAGTGACCAACTTCGTACTATAGCATGCACTTTATACATACCCGAATGAACAGTTTCAATCTAATTCCGCATTAAAGTATTATGATTATTCCATTTGAAAGGTCTATCCACCCGCCCATGCTTTTGTTGGAGTGGTGGAAAGTAAAACATGGAATGAGGCAAGACACTTCTGTCAGAGCCAGGGAGGCAGCTTAGCTATCGCCGACAACACCGCAAAGGTTGATAGAATTTTCAACCTTATGAATCCTGTGATTTGGGCACCCTGGGTAGGAGGCCAGAAAATCGGGACAACATGGAAATGGCTATCCGGAGGGGTCGTGACGCCCGGTCCTCTAGAAGACCATCAAGGAGCAGAGTGTCTGGCGATGTTTGAAGGACGAGTGGACGATTGGTTCTGCAGTCAAACGGCGCAGTCAGTTTGTGAATATCAGCTTTAAATACGGGTTTCAAACGTTTTGTCTGAACAGCATGCAATTGTGTCCATGTAATACTAAAACGGTTACATATTTAGCTAGATACACTGTTAATATGTGATACAAAAATATTTTGTTTAACTATCTGTAAAGTTTATCCATTAATATATTATACTTATTATATTTCAGCAAAATCCACGTATTATCTTCATGTCTTTGGTATTAACATTTTGTTTAAAACTAGAAACTGTACAGTTTATGTGTAATACAATTATGTTCTGTTCTGTTCTGTAACGAAACGTCTCAAAATAAGCTAACAATCGCTTATTTGTGGTTATTTTCAAGTACAAAATATCATCCTACCATGTGTTGAGTTAATTTAATTTCACTATTTTAAAATTTCTACACAACAGATCAATCTATGGTGGATGAGACTTATATAACAGTATCCGGAAATTTAGTCGTGGACATAATACAACGTAAGAAATGTTTAGGATTGCGCGAATGGATTTTTTTTTTTAAATATTCACTTACTCGTTGCTAATGAAGTTTGATCGTTTACAATAACGCGTTGTGAATATAAATACAATCTAGCGAAGAACGTTTTGCGGGGTTAATTTATGGTGAATGGCTAGTTTAAAAATTATCAAGTCGGTTACCAACAGAGATTGTTCACATACCCAAGTTTTGTTAAATGTTCATGTATGTGTATGTTTTTTGTGTTGTTTTTGTTTAGTTTTTTAAATATTGAATGTATTGTATAATTGTTGC
>VMBQ01011556.1:0-24238 GCA_007657795.1 Dreissena rostriformis | reverse complement strand
CTTCCGGTCGCCTCCGCGACATGCCTCAGTTGTAGTGTTAGTCTATAGCTGAGGTTTTATTTATTATAGTGCTAGTCTGGTGTAAATTATATTCCGCCATTTGGCCAATACATTCCATGTATCTTTTTGTTTTGTTCATTTCATATATTTTGTATTGTTCAACGATAGAATATCAAATGTGTTTACGTAATTTAACACATTACACAAGTATAATACAAATGTAACTGACAAAGTTGGCTTTTGTAGTAATTATTCAGCAGGGATCCATTTGTAAAGTAGACTAATGTATCGAACGCTCATGACATAGACAAACGCTAAACGATGGTTACACTTTATGATCCGAATAACGCTAACCAGATGAATACATTGAATCTTGGTTAACACATGGGGTACTGAGCTGCTTTCTGAAATAAATGGCGGGTATATAATGTGCTTTCTGATATTTACGATTACAAGTTTCCTAGTTAGAGTATTCAAAAAATGTTTTTATCTCCGGATACATAACATCAATACACCAAATAGTCCAAGATTTGCTCAGTTTATTGTGTAGAATGCTCATTGTTTTTTTTATTTGTCACGATGCCGTAAAAAAAGAACACTAGATATACCCATAAACAACCATTTAATATTCACATTTTATGAAATGTTTGATATAGTGTCGATGGCTGTTGTGCAACCTAATAATTTGAATATAGTACATATGCATTGCAAACAAGGTATATATAAAAATGGCGTCGCTATAACTGCGGAAATCTAATGCTAGACTAGTGTACAACTTTTAGAATTGTGATGTCGTTTGTTGTACCGTATAAACATTCCATTAATGTTTTAATTATATGGGCTGTTCATCGATTAAGCTTCGTGTAAACTTTTCAAGATGTTTATACTGATTGTTTGAGTTCGTATATTTGTACAACTACATTTTCCAACGCAAATACAGAGATCATCTTCGCAGTCGTACGGATAAAACAAACATACATTTGCATTTCTAATACTAAAACTGATGCTTATAATTAGACAATAACGTACGAGGACCTTTATACGGCTATGCCCGATGTTTGATTTCCCGCAGATCTCTGCTATATGTTATGGATGTTTGGGACAAATATTGTAAAGTTGCTTCGTTTTATAGTAAAATATTTGTGGAGACAACGTTTGTAAATCAAGCTTTAACACATTCGAAAAGAATGCATATTGTGTGTTTGTTGTAGATTATTGAAACATTAAATAGGAATACAATTAATGTCTCTGACAGGTCGCTCGATTTCATAAATCGTGGTCTTAATGCTTAGCATCTGATTAAATGTATACCTTAAAATATGGTGGTTGAAAGTGCATATTTTGGGATAATTATGTATTGCTAAAAACGATGGATTAAAGTCGTCATTGCGGTTAAAGTTTCCTTTTTATGCTCCCCCAAATTTTTTTGGGGGAGCATATAGTCGCCGCTTCGTCTGTCCGTCCGTCCGTCCGTCCGTCTGTCCGTCCGTCCGTCCGTGCGTGTGTGCGTGCGTTCGTGCACATTTTTTGTCCGGGCTATTTCTCAGCAATTAATGACGGGAATTCAATTAAACTTTATGGGAAGCTTCACTACCAAGAGGAGATGTACATATTATCAGCCGGTTCTTGTCGGATGATTTTTCACAGAGTTATGGCCCTTTGAAATTTTCCATAAACTGTTCATATAGTGCAATTTTTGTCCGGGCTATTTCTCAGCAACTAATGACCTGAATTCACTGAAACTTTATGCAAGCTTCACTATCAAGAGGAGATGTGCATATTATCAATGGGTTCTAGTCAGATGATTTTTTTAAAAGAGTTATGACCCTTTGAAATTTTCCATTAACTGAACATAAAGTGCAATTCTTGTTCGGGCTATTTCTCAGCAACTCATGACCGGAATTCAATGAGACTTTATGGGAAGCTTCATTACCAAAAGGAGATGTGCATATTATCNTTGACGCCATTGTGTTAAGTAGACGTCGCACGATCGGATTTTTTTCAGATATAGAACACTGGTTAGAAGCCGATATAATCATATTGACACGACGGAAATGAATAACTTCCTCCATTGATTACAATGTCTATTTATATTATAAAAATATCAATAATTTAATAGTGTATATTACAATATGTTGTTCCCGAAATATATTGTTAAACATGTTCGCTTTATTCTTGAAGTCCTACATGGAGAAGGATGTTTAGGACAAGGCGTTTCATTCTGATGTAATGTATAACATTTGTTTAACATTTTTTATACGAGTATCTACTGGATATATAAAGTGACCTTTTTGTGGTGTTTTGAATGACGTACATTGTTTTTCTCTCTCTTAGACTTTTAAAACTGCTGACAGATTTTAGCGCAAATATAAGACGCGTTATGAATCTTGTGATACCATCGCCTCATTCACCATCCCCTTGTGATAATATACGTGCTTTCTGCAAATGTTGAGCCGATAAAACTGATGGTTTTCCTTCATTGCAGCTTCGTTCAGCTGTTAATGGCTTACACCTTTCGTTCAGGATATTCAGCACAATAAACTCAATAGGGCACTGGGGATGCGTTAGTTTACAAGTGTGTCTTTAGGAAAGTGGTATTTTTAAACGATACACAAGTAAGTAAACGCGTAAATGGCGAAGTTCAGAAATGAATCTTTCTGATTCTGAAGTGAATACAAAGGAGGAATGTCCTATTTACAGCGTTATTTTTTATTAGAACGGCACGGTTTGACAACATAGATGTTCGGAAGAATTACGCGCATTATATAATATAACGGCAGTGAACAATTCGTGTTGAACTGATCAGTTTCATTTACAACAACGCTTGGAAAAGCCTTTTTTATGTCGACAAATAATCATTACAAAACCGTCTTCTTGTAGTACTGTTTTTTCTCCCAGTCCATGGCCGTGCATGTTCTAAAATAAAGGCCTTACGATTTATCTGTAAATACACCATTTTTTCCAAATTCGTTTTTGATTTGCAGTTTCAATTTTAATCCTATAATGGTCGGATATAGGCAGCCAGTTAGTTTGTATAATATATTCAGCAAATATCACGAGTATTAAATTGTCCGGTATTAATGTTTATTCGCGTTCATAGACGATCTTACTTTACTTGAACTCCTTTTTTGCATTTCAACCGTGTATGAAGTGAAAATTACGCAGTTCATACACCGATTATTAAGTTAATGAGACGTTATTATTAGATTAACCTTTATTATGAATTTCGTTGAGGTTAACACTCTTTGATTTATGGTGCCAGCTAATTGATATGTTAACACTTTAAGTGAAGAAACATAACTCTATATATTATATCATATGTGTATACGTAAACCGTACTAGGAAAATCAATTGAGCTTTAACAGTAAAAAAACAGAAGCTCAATGTGCTTGTCAGAGCATAACATCTTACATAAAATTATTGATGCACACTAGTTTAGTTTAAACTATGGCCGGTTGTGATGCACACTACACAACCGTCACAATAATATGTGTTTAAAATGTAATGATGTACTGTTGAACCAGCAGCATGTAGCGTTTTCTTAAAAAATACTCACAGTTATGCATGTGAATTAAATTTATATTATTTATTAGTATTTTGGCTCGGTTCAAGACAACAATATTGGCCTCGTTTAAGGACAAACATTTAGCAATTCAGAAAAAGTATGGTTTCATTGAAACACATGTAATATACATAATACCAGTAGTTATTGTTCACTTCTCTTAAGACTTCCTGTATTCATATTCCTGTCAAGCATCACTTACGGTGCTCCTTGTATACAGCGCTTGTCATTTTGTACGTTTTAGAAAGAAGCTTCTCACAAGAAATGTATTGGTAAGGTCAAAGACCTTGTGTACCTTTAGGTTTTATACAGTTTAGATACTTTGTTTTGATGACCCACAATTAGATTGTATAATGAGAACACGCTTTTTTTCTATAAGGAATATATAATTTATTTTATATAAGCTGCAAAATGCTCCCATGATTTACCTTTTGCATGTTTGTAATTCGCTCTTGAACTGTTAAAACGATGACAAATTCTTAACAATCAATAATTTATGTCAACTGACTGACGTTTAAATAAAAACCCTTCAGAGTCGGCTAATCACAACATAACACTATCATCTTCACATGTTTAACAGAATGCATAAACAGCTTTTGGAATACAATGGCTATCATATTTTAAAACAAAAGTACTGTAATGTTCTCAACATTCCAGTTTAACTTTGATGAGGATGGTGTAACATATTATTGTTTTGAAAAAAACGGATGACTGAACATGCGGTGAAACATGTTAATCTCCGTCTGGCATTAATGAAAAAAGTGTCATTGAAACGAGTAAATGCACCTTAAATAAGTTGTTTTTATAAAACATAGTCATAGACATGTAATTTTGGCATATGTCAATACAAAGACAGTTTACATGAGAAACGTCTTTTATTAATAATCTGTGTATTTCGGAAAAAAAAATTGTCATATAACATGGATAATGGAAATTCTCTTAACTAGTGAAAATGGACGTTTCATGATATTATGCGGCTAAGTAAACCAATATACAAATTAAACGTTTTGGACGATCGAGGTGCATATACTTGTTTATTAAATATGAATTAAAGTACAAATGACGACTGAAGTATGATTGGTTTAATATTGCAATTGTATGGAAAAAAACATATTGGTTTTTTCAGAACATGTTTTCACTAATAGAGAAGAAAGTAATTGAGTAATTGTTCCATTCAAACGATGTCTCATGTATCCCAAATATATTGCTTCTACAACGAGTTTTGTAATGCTCTATTATAAATGTTCTAAATGTATGCTCTTTTATGTATCAATATGAATTCAATATAAGTAGAATTAAAACGTTCGCACTGAACGTAAATTCTCGTTATGTGACGGTTTGATATCTCGTGTGCGTATTGATTGTGAAAACTCATGCCTAAGCAACATGTGTTAAGCCTGTCCAACAGGTATGACCATATAAATATAATCAAAAATCGATTAATATGACAAATTAATATCCGAAAACTTAACACTATTTGTTTGTTCAATTTTATGAAAGATAAACATGATGCACATTGAAACTAGCATAACACTTGTTGAAGAGGAACATACAAGAATTATATTAAAATTTGACTGTCCTGATTAACTTTTGAAATACTAATTTTACATCTATATATGAATACTTACTTATTTGAATAACCGCTATTATTAGCCAACAACTCATATATTCGGGAAAAAACTTAAAAACGCTTTTGGTTAATGAAACAAATAAGTTGGTTGCATGCTATCTGCAGCAATAACACTGTTTATTCTGGTGAAGCTTTAGGATTTCATTGACAGAAACTAAAGACGTGACAGTGTCACATATTTCCTTTAAACAAAAATTACACAAGAATTGCCAACATTCTTAGTTAAATTTTAATTTACAGTTTGCCTGTGCATGTTTGTAAAATATAATATAGTAATGTACTGTTTCTTATTTATTGTATTCACAAAACATTTTAAAAAGTTAAACAAAACAACAACATTAGTTTCAAGTGAATAAGTTTATGTCTAAAAAATATACAAAATGTCCCAAAGTTTTCATGAGCTGTGAAACATATGTCCCACATGTTTTAATACCTCGCCAGAAAACTGATTAAGGTAAAGTTAACTTGTGTATGGAACTTTCCTTTTATAAAAAAAAAACAGCTTTTTATACGTTCTAGATTACACACTATGTCATGTGTATAACTAATTTCTCAGTGTTTTTGCGATAACAAAGATTGTGCCGGACACAGAAATATGTGCGCCTTTTAACAGGTGCTTAAAAAGAATGTTACAAAATGCCAGTTCTAGGTCATGATACAACACAATTAAAAATATGCCAATGGAATTAACAATAAAATTACCTCAACGGATTGTTTTCTACCATTTAGATATATAGCATCAGAAACACTTTGCAAGAAATAAAGAATGCTTAGTACCCTGCAACTCAGCAGTCTGTAAAGAGCAATGTGCACTGTAAAAATCAAGATGGCTGCCGTAGCATCTACATCAGAAAATGTTTAACCTTAAAAGGAGAAATCCGTGGATTAAATGAATTATAACTGATAATATATTCCAAAACTACGCAGAGTAGTACTTATTATCGATAGGTGGTATTGTTATGAATAACTTCTAACATGTGTTAATACACACATGTCTGCTTTGTCAACAGGAAGTTATCACAATCAAATGTAAACAATCGATTGCAATTCACAAAACTGATCAAAATATAAATATCTAATTAGTAAGTAACTGGTCAGTACATATTTAAATGCTAAGCATTCATAATTATGTGACCAGGTTAGACTAGACAAAACTGTAGGATGAAAATAGTGAATAATGCAACAAAAATTGACCATTCATAGTGTTAGTTTACAACATTCAAATAAAGTGATTGTCAATGGGGTGTAACAATATTAAGCCAGTTGTATTAGTTACACAAATGGAAAGTAACGTGTTTGTTAAAAAAATATATTGTGTATGGTGATGGTTTAAAAAAACTTGCAACTGTCTTCTGGGGAATGAAATAAAGTGCACGTGCGAAACAAAATAAAATTACTAAAAAATAATTTCTATAAAAATTTATTTCTTTAATTTGAAGTAGCGAATACATGTCTTTGGTAGATTAAGATTCAAATTTCGTATCGATAATAAGATACAAGCAGACGACAACAATCCATGCGTGAAATCGATTTCAGTAGTTACTTTCTGACGTCACTAATACGGTATATAAACTCGGGTCTCACTTTATATCGGTCTTTTGCGGAATAGCTTGGACTGAAAAAAACACACCGACCCGTTTAAAGAGATTGTTGTTAATTATGTTTAACCTGTTTTGTTATGTTCGCATGTACTGCCGAGATATTTATTACAGAATGGCTGTCAATCTGATGCGAGAAACCGCGGCACACGTTCGGGTAACGTTCATTAACAGTACACGACTTTTGGGGAAGACGTAAGTTTAATCGTCGGGCCTCCAACCATGGATAGCTGCGGGGCCATAGTGTAGCGTTATTCAATCGAACACAAACATCGATAAAGTTTCATTGATGTTTATTTTGGATTCTTAACTTAACAAACACTTTCCAATGTCCAGTAATATCATCGTCAACAATATACTAGCGAAACCCAAAATGGGCTTCAATCGTAATTATTATAAATCGTGAAATTACATGTCCGCTCGTATAGTGCGTACTGATTCATATAAGAAACAGTTTATTGGTTAATGGCTACATGACTCGGACGTTCTTATTTTTCCGTCCGACTGTCTCGACCTACGGTAGCAAACTAACTGCAATACGTATTCAAATGATTCGTTGGCCGTCCCACATTCGGGCAAGCAATGACATTGTACCACGTGAATATCATTCGTGCGGAACACCACTGAAAGGGTGTTAACAACAATTAATAAAACATGTGAAGTCGACCGATAATTAATGCACCTGGACCGGAAAAGTTGATAACAACAAGTAATAATACATGTGAAGTCGACCGATAATTAATGCCACTGGACCGGCGATAGCCGACATCTGTTAGCGCAGTGACCGGTAATTCAAGTGCAATTATATCCCTGTATGTGACAGTAAATTGACGTTTAACCTAAGGGCATGGAAATATTATCTGAAAATAATTTGCGACTGGACATTTGAGCAAAGTTGAGAAATTACTTTTTTTACAATAATGCCTCTAAATTATGAATTTTAAGAAATAATTAAATATGTTTTATTGTACATGTTTGTTTATGCTTTACGTGACAATAGCATGGATACGTCGCTATCGTCCTTCTTCTTCTTCTTCTTCTTCTTCTTCAAAGTCTTGACGATCCTAGTGGATCAACCGAGTTGTAACACCCGTCAGGCTTTTTAGTTATCATTTAATTTCCAGCACTATTCTCAGAACAAACACTCATTGAAATTGTATTGAGCGGACGCGATAACTCGTAAATTTTAAAGCGTATCGTATGCAATGTAAAAAATAGACGCCGGCATTAAAAATCAATTTTGTGAAGTCTCTGGCATTCTACTTTGGAAAGTTTGTGCTTTTTGTAAAAGAAAGTACAATCAATGAGAGCAGTTACTTTCTGTTCTTGTGTGTACGATTGCCACAGATCTGGGAAGGATTTTTCGATCTCATTCTCTATGTCACGGAGGATAGGATCTCGTACCGCCGACAAGCCCGAACATTCGAGGACCATGTGTTGAAGTGTCTCAGGAGACTCGTAGCATACTCTGCATGTGTCATCGACCTTGTTCTTACTAAAGGATGCCCGATCACTCTGCAAAATGTACTTGCCGCACATAAACTTGAGGTTGAGTACTTGCCGGTTCGCATCGTATGGAGAGACCGCCTGTTGTTGTAGAAGAGGGTGTGGTTTTCTTGGCTTAACCATGTTCATGTTAAGATTTTGCAAAATTGTCATTGTTTTTTATTCAGCAATTGTCTGTTGTAACCATATATTGTCTATTGTCCTGTTAACTGTTCTCTTCCAGTGGTCCTTCTCTGTTGGAGACTTGAGCAAATCTTCTGAATTGCCAAGTTCGTACAGCCAGAATAACTTACGGATGTCTACAAACCAACTAGCGCTCTTGTTGCTCTTTACAGTCAACTGTCTAACAGCTATACGAAGTTCCACTGCACTTCCACTTTGTAGACACACATTGTTATACATGATTAAAGCTCTCTTGTGTATCTGGATTTTTACTGGAAGGAGACCACTTATTGAGTAAATTGCAATGTCAGGTGTACTACTAGGTAACACAAGTAGTTGCTTTAGTATTCGTTTTTGAAAGATTTCGAGCTTATCAATTTGTGTCTTTTTAGGTAAAATAATTTCTAGTCCGTATAACAGAATAGGAATGATATGCATTTTCAAAATATGTAAAATTGATGGGACGTCCAAACCACCAGCACCATAGAAACCTGACGACATAAAGCTATATACTGTTCTTCGTGCTTTTTGAATATTGTTATCAACATTTTGTTCCGCTGTAGAACTGATAGTGTGAGATCGTTTCAAACCTAAATAAGTACTAATATCAGTGTGTGTAATGTTATTTATATATTTTTCAAAATCTTCTTCAACTATTTCTTTTCTATAACTTGTAACCACTTTGAGAGCCTCCGTCCAGAGGTAGGTCAATATCCAGGATGACGCCGGGACACGACTCCGATGAATAGAAATTATTGGGAACAAAGAATAATTCAGTGTATTTTTGCTACTTAACGTGCCGTGTAATAGTGACGTGATTTGTGCCTTCTTGAAACGAAATGAATGTGTCTTAATGGGTTTTTTGCCGCATAATTGTGTGAGATATTATTAGTACTCCGCGTTACCTCGTATAGCGGAGTACTTTTGTCCTGACGGACATGAGAAAACAAACCGGTTTTGCAAGTTGGTTTTGTGTATGGCTATTTATAGAAATAAATAGAGATATAAATCAGTTCTAGCGAAGGCGTCAACGTGCAACATCAAATTCAAATTCATTTTTTTATGAGTACATGTTTATATGTATATTGTATACATATGTTGTTTGATGTTATGAACATGCTCGGAAAAAGGCCGTTATTCCGATATTTTGAAGAATGGTCAAAGTGCATTGCCACGTGCCCCACGTTCCTTCCTAGGTAGGGTATTCCCACTAGATAAAAGTAAAGGGAGGTTTCCGTGGGCGGCTACCATTCTTGTGATGAATATATGGTTAAATCTGTAGTTGATTCTTTATCGTAATGCAGATTATTTTTAAACAAAATTTACGAAATATTTACTACAGATTTTACTTGAGCATAAATTTATGCACACGGTACGGCGTACCAGATAATTTATTTGGCCGGTTGCGGTTGCCTCAGCGATTGCGCGTGTAAAATATGTTGCACTGGACTATCTAAGGTACAGCGTACCGAGAATTTATTTGGCCGGTTGCGTTGGCCTTAGCGATTTCGCGTGTATAATGATATCTATTTCTGAACCAGCCAGGTGTTCGTTGAAATAGGAATTGCATATATAAATGTGAGCCCGTTGCGGAGCTCTTGCGAAATAGCATGGGATGCGGTGCATTATCTGGTGGCGATGATTGCATTCTAGTGCTAGTCTGCTGTAAATTATATTCCGTCATTTGGCCAATAAATTCCATTTATTTTTTTGTACTGTTCCTTTCATATATTTTGTATTGTTCAACGATAGAATATCAAAATGTGTTTACGTAATGTAACACATTTCAAAATTATAATAAAAATGTAACTGACAATTGGCTTTTGTAGTAATTATTCAGGTGTTCTTGCTCTTGTTAATAAATATGCGTAGAACATGTGCATGTCGACAAAGGATCAGGGATCCATTTGATAAGTAGACTACTGTAACGAACGCTCATGATATAGACAAACGCTAAACGATGCTTACACTTTGTGATCCGAATAACGCTAACCGCATGAATCAATCGAATCTTGGTTAACACATGGGGTACTGAGCTGCTTTCTGAAATAAAGCGCTCAGACAGTGTTAGTTGCAGATTAAGATCTCCGTTTATGAAGACAGACGAAGTATTGGAAGAGACGTGTTAATGTTAGTGCGTTTTACTGCTTTTTTGTGAATATTACGTAATGTCATTAGTGAACCCTTCAATAAGTAACGTTTTAGTAATATTTCATCGTTTTACTTACTCAACTCGTTTGTTTCATACAACTGTCAACGTTAGAACGACGTTGTTGTGTGTACCCCATTCCGGGCATCTTGTTTAAATTCGAAAACAGGCAAATTTTGTATGATGCTTATTATAAAATGTCGCTTTTGAATGCAAACATAAATGAAATCGTTATCGATTGTTTCATCGATATGTGGTTCAATTTTATTTTTCATCGTTGGCTATGGCTGAGTGTGGACGCCAATTTAAAATATATATATCTTATTTGGCCGAACGTTGACACATTGTCGTATGTTATCAGTTTAAAACGTTCAACAGTCTAATTTGTTTTGCAAATGTTTGTAGAACGACAAAAACGTGCTAGAGAAGTGTAGTGGGCGTTCCAACACAAACACTTTCCCAAAACTAAATAAAAGTATACTGGACTTTTACTAAAACGGGATGCATACATCACACGATACGACTACTTTTGTTCAAAAGCTCCTTTTTTATCTACATGAATGATCGACTTTTAAGGATGCAGATGTTCTTGATTGCGAAATGGCAGTTAAGATAAACTTAGTAATATCCCTTATCTTGACATGCATGCGAATAGTCAGGAGAGAAAGTATTCTACTCCCACGTATTCTTGTTCGTAAATGATTGACGTACAATACTATTTTCATTAGACCACGGAACATACCGCAAAACAAACAGCTTGATAATATATTGCTCCCTTCTTAAGAGCCTTTGGAATAAACTTATGAAATAACGATTCTCAATTCGCAAAGTAATGCACATTTAATTTATTGACAGAAGCGATGGTTTCGCATAACAAAGAACCTGTTTTCAGGCGATATAATAGAATAACTCCGCGAGGGGCTAAAATTAAAAAAAACTCTCACTAATATGTACATAGATAGACACAACGTTGAAAAATCTAAAATCCGTTTGACATCGCAAAGCGTGAAAAATTTTAATATTTGACTGATACTATCATTGATGGATAAAATAGTTCAGCATTATATGTACCTATGAAAGAGATTTTTTCAAAGTTGTGGAGATCAGGACAGCACCTTTGTAAACGATGGCAGTTGACATTTAACGTTCATATGCACCGTAGCTAAATATGAAAATGACCTTCACAATGATATTCCTAGCCATATAGTATTATTTGGCTGTTAAATGCAAAATACGCATATGGATAAGAAAAACATGCAATTGTGTTTCGATTTTACACCTGCGAATGCCAGCATATTATTTAAACGAAGTTGTATTGTGATACGCATATGACTAGTGTATTTATGTCATATTCTTTGTATTTCACAGCACAATAAATATTTGAGAAACTCGTATGATATTAAAAAAGGCCTGGTTCTCGGAAATTGTTTTCATCCCAAGACTAATTAGACTTAAGAAAAAATGAACTTTACTTGGCAGTGGATATATCGTCCAGCCTTGAGGCATGTATGTGTCATTAACGAATAGTTAGACGGACCTATTTGAAAACGATGTCGTCTTTCTGCTCGACTTAATCATCTATTCTGCAAAAATAATCTTAAAACGGAGGAAGAAATGCCAATTAGGAACGATGACCATTGAACATCAATATGGTACACTGTAAATATAACAGGGTTTATGTTGCTTGTTTTCGGATAATATATATAGCTAACATATGTGTATTGTTACTTAATTTTCATTAATAAACCAAATGAATGCAAACTTTGGATTCTACATGTTTAGACATAAAACATATTTATGTGCGTTCTAGGTTTAAAATGCATTAACGATTCAAGAAACTGTAAATCACCCACGTATTGATCTGAATAAATATCTGTATGGCAACGTTTAGTTGTTCAATTGTACTACTTTAGGGGAAAAACACATATCGATTCGGTACTCTAGTGACGAAAACATTTCGAATTTTTGGTTCATAACAAGTTTTGCTGGTTCTGCCTTATAAGTGGAATGCTACCTGTCGTGTTGTTTTTAAAATCAAATATAATTCTACTGGAGAAAAGATATTATATTAATTACGTATTTTTATTTTTATTTTATTTAACTTCTTGTCTTCGTCTGGAATCGAATTGCGATACGCAACTGTTCTACTATGGCTCAAACAATCTCCCTAATAAAAGACGCGAGATGAAGTTATGGACTTTGGAATGTTCACATCTCGTTATAAATGATACTTAGCTGATATAGCCAATGTTTGTATTGACGCTTAACTTAAGCTTCAACATTGAGTCAGAGATACTTAGCCAGGTCTTATTTAAATTATACATCAGAATCTATTACACGCGAATGTTTGTAACAAAATAAGGAAATAGTTTTCTGAAATTAAATGTTGACGCAATTTATGACAATACAACTTACAAAACTAACTTTTACTAACAAACTCGGTCCTCAAGAGTTTGTATGTTAGTCTTCAACGTTAGATATGTACCGAAATCGCTGACATTTGTCTAAATTAAAAAACTGAATATAGTCATAAATAATTCGAAGGTTACAATGATAAAATGAGGAAAAATTCGTGACTCACAAATCAACATCAACATTTTGGTAGTGCAAAGTTTTGATCGATGAAAAAATGAATCACTAAAAATAAATTTTGTTAATATATTGCATGCATTTCAAATTCACTTGCAAGAGCTATAAGAGTTGAACAATGTTTATTAGCTGGAGGTTCTTTTGTTCTCATATATACTCGTTTAAAGTCGCTGATAGGTTTGGCAAGGTACTGGTATAATGTGTTCCCAAAATAAAATGCATCTATTGCTATTCGTGTTTAACCCAGATTGCGAACTATTTGATGCAAATCATTGCATTGGCTATTATTCTGCTTATTAGTCATAATCAAATAGAGGTCATAATTATTATCCCAAAAGTGATCGTTACATTAGAAGGTCAAATTATATACTAATTAAATAAATACTGAATAAGTAACGCGGTTGTCACAATGTTACAATGATATGTGTTTAGCTTGACTGCTTTCCAAATTATCACTTCGTTTTGGTTTCATTTGTGTTATGTAATTTTTATAAATTAATGTCACATTATCTCAATATTCCTTTTGAGCGCACATTCTGTGTGATACAAATGTTTACATACATTATATTAAAGTGATATAGGTATAGTTTTTAAATAACGTCATGTTCAATTGTATGCGTGTTGCGTGTATATTGTGTGTGTGTGTTGCATTTTTTATGCATGTGTGCGTACGTACGGATGTATGTAAACGGAAACTTAACGAGCAATGCCTACTATATCAGCGGTGGTTTAAAACAAGAAAACGCCTTATCTTATCATAGTTTATAATACCTTTGTTGCTGGAATATTTGTAGTTCAGACTAGGATGCATTGGAGATCGAAAGGTTAGTGTTGCTTTTGTCCGTTGTAAATGTGTGGCTATTGGTCATTTGACTCAAATACAAAAACATTGTAGGGATGATAAGAATGATATCTTGTGTTTTCCCTTTTCATATTGGATCCAGATCTTATAAACTTGAACGGAAACTGTTCAAACTAAAACATTTTTTCATAAGGCCCTTCAAACTCCTAAGCAAATTTAACGGCGTAATTTAAAATCTTTGAAAGTAACTTACATATTTAGGATATGAGCATCACCGTGTTTAAAAAAAGCAACCTAATTGGACAAAACGAAGTCAGCTTAAATTACGTATGCATGTTGACATGGTTGTAAATAGGGTAATATATGTGTCTTGCGTCTTTAATAAAATTATTGTTTCAAATGCATCTTTAGAAAATGGTTTAAGTTTTATTTTTTATCTCAGTTTTCATGAATAAAACACGTATAATATATATATGCAGCAAAAACGAAAACGATGGGTTAAACGTATAACATAGCAATTATCTATTATATTTCTTGGCTCAGTGAATATATATAAAACTAGATATACTTCGATATATATATAGGATCCGACATGAGTTGTCATATCATACCATATTTCATTAAACGAGTNATGTTCATGACTCGTTAAATTAAAATCAATTGTTTAATACATTATTTTACTTTGGTTAACAAACTAAGAACTTTATTATTTGCTATTTACCCCAAACATGTGTAAAATATTCGTTTTTAAAATACAAAAAAAAAGAAGAATTTGAATTAAATATTTCTCTGAATACGAATTAAGTTGATACATATGTGAAGAGTTTTTCCTTAGAGCTTTGAACTTTGTGGATACGTAGCCCCACCCACACACCCAAATTGCTAGTGTAACAGGACTAGCTTTATTTTATTTAGCCATGTAGTAATATACTAATAAATCATTCCTGCTACACTAGTATGGTGCAATTGGCGCCATTTAAAAAGGTAGATATAACGTCTTTATTTAAAAATGTGCTTATCATACTATAAACCAGCATTAACCATACGTGAAGTAGCCTTTTTTAAGCAAAATTTTAAAGATATCATTTTTATACTAATTCTGATTTTGTGTACATGACGAAACATTTTCGCCATGTAAATGTATATATAACTTTATTGTGTGTACATGCATACACACACTGTTATGATATTAATATTCTTCGTTATGAAATGTGCGATATTTATTCATGGAAAAAGGACAGTGTCGAATAAATGAGTCCCTGTACCTTAATAGAAGCATGTCAAAAAGGTCCTCTGTACAGTTTGTTCAAAGCATGCACCTGTGGCCAAAGCGGACCATACCCCTGGGGTCACAATGTTGATGAACTGTTTTGATATACTATTAATGCTAAACAAATGTAACGTTATTTACACTGTATATACTCGATATTATATCGGCCAAACTATGGGCAATTAAAAGGCAAATCACACCGCTAATTGCAATTATAATCTTCTCTTTCCCAATAGTGTGTACACGTCGGCTTCAGTTAAGTATTAAAGAGACTCAACACAAATAAGAAGAAACACTTTTCAGTTGATATTACGTCAGTTTCTTTTTCATTAGTTTCACGGAATATTGCTAGCGTTCACTCTATTGTTATGAAAATCTAGCTTAAGTCTGTATGTAAATAACTCTCAGTATGTGGGTAAACACATGCTACTGTTCATTGGATACATATTTTGTTCTTTATTACTTGACGTATCAATAAAACAAATACAGTTNTCTCATTATGTAGGTAAACACATGCTACTGGTCATTGGATACACATTTTGCTTATAGGGCTAGGTTCTTTATTACTTGACGCATCAATAAAACAAATGCAGTTTCCTTACCTCAGAGTGCTCTAGATTTTAAATTAGGGCTTAATTAAAGTCGGAATACATCGGTCCATCGTTAGACCCGGTCAGTCGCGGCGCATGTTTCAGACAGACATGACGTGTTTCTTGAAGTTCCTGATTGCCTCTTGGACTTGCGTCTCTGTCGGAGTACAGCTATGTAAGCGTGTTTTAAGAGTTTTGTTCACAGATAAAGAAAATTATATTTACAATAAAAAAAAAATAATGTCGTAGATTCAAACAAGAATGTACATGAGGACTTATATATTTATATATAAAAAGACGAAATAACACACCGGACAATTTCTAAATTGTTTTAGGGTCGTCATATTTTTGAAAATTTTAATGAAATTAACCAAAACATTTAAATATTTTTTATTTTAGTATCTGACAACGACGAAAACTTCCATTCGGATATTAATTTTCAAAATGCATCATAAGTAATATAAAGTATTACACCGTTTCTCCACAATTTTGAATGAACTGGTGGAATAAATATACATGTATTGAAAAAAGGTTTCACTTCGGTGCAATTTTGAACACTGAGAACCTAAGAACTTTATGTACAATACTAAGGAGCTCACCAAACCGAATGAATATGTAAACTCTGAACCGTGTGATTAACCACGCTACACACACCACTGCGACGGTATTTATTTAATGGCAGGGTCTTTGTTGTTGGAATAACAATGTCGAGCAATCCAACTAACTCTGAAAATATAAGGTTGCATAATAATGAAGTCAAATTTATAGGCAGTGTAGTAAGAAAATCTTTTTTTTAAATGTGTCATTCGTTATGGTGTACGTTGTCCTCACAGTGCATGCGCAGTGTGCCGGTACAGCGCTTGTTCTGGCAGCCACGGAGACGCCAACCGTCTTCGAGTCGCCCGGTTTCCCGACGAGCTACGAACAGTAAGTGTCGTCACTTACAAATGACCGGTACATACAAAAGTTAAATATACGATTTAAGAAACCGTGCACTTAAACAAAGTGATTCCACTTAAATATGTGGTTTTTCGCTAGGGCGACATAAATTACAAATGGCAGTTACAAGTCCTGAATACTTTATACATAATGTATGTTAATCATTTTTTTGCTCCGAAAAAAAATTAACGAATGGTATGTATGAGATTTCTTAATGGATTAAGTCCTCACTAGAAAGGCACACTGTCGTTATAGTACACTAAGTTAATGGCATATAGCAAGACTACATTTGAGCAACGCTCTGTGGAAATGGGGTATGATGCATGTACGTAAAGTGTCGTCCCAGATTAGCCTGTGCAGTCCGCACAGGCTAATCAGGGACGACACTTTCCGCTTAAACTGGATTTTTGTTAAGAAGAGACTTTCTTTAAACGAAAAATATCATGAAAGCGGAAAGTGTCGTCCCTGATTAGCATGGGCGGACTGGGACGACACTTTACGCACATGCATGAACCCCTGTTTTCTCAGAGCGAGGCTCATTTAATTGATTCACGTGATCACCCTTCGCAGCAACCTCGACTGCATGTGGCTACTAGACTCGGGCACGGCGCGCCAAGGCATCCTGATGTATTCGAACTTGCTCGATGTCACGTGCAATGACGGTGTCACCATTCACAACGGTTAGAATATTTTTCTTTCAATAAATAGTTTTATGATATACTTAATATATGTTAAACACACAAACAGTCCTTGTAGTAAGTACGATTTTCGTGTCATTGCCTGTTTTATTTGTCCATTAAAATACGGCACGGAAAATGGCGTAAAATATTTATGTTGTTTCAGGATACTTCACCAAAAATATAAGTGAAGGTAGGGAGGCCTTATTTTTTTAAATTCAGAAATTGTCAATTTGAACACTCTAAAAACGTAAGAATACTCATACCATAGCGGAAGAATCATTATAAGTAATTAGGATTACAAAAAACAAAACGCCGACTTACCAAAACCCCAAAACAACAAAAACTGCCTTTAAACATCAAACAAACAACTGTGGATTAAAGTCAAATCAATACAGAGTTTCATGACAGTAGTAATTAAACGACTTATCGGGTATTCTTCAAACATACGCGGCTGTCAGGTTATCGCAGTGGTTTNAGTATAACCGACGGCACGAAACCGTTACATTGGTGTCAGAAGTGGGATGCTAATATACTTTGAGCATCTTAGAACTTTTGTTTTTCGTCACCACGGGGGAAACAGCAAGGGACGAAAACGGCGCAGAACGGGAACGGCCTGACGAAAACGGGAACGGCAAGTAACAAACAAAAACAGCAGTGAACGGGAACGGCTATACCAGAACGGTTTACGGCTGCACCAGAACGGGAACGGCCTGACGGAAACGGGAACGGCAAGTAACAATTGAAAACAGCAGTGAACGGGAACGGCTGCACAAGAACGGTTAACGGCTGCACCAGAACGGGAACGGCCTGACAAAAACGGGAACGGCTACACCAGAACGGGAACGGCCTGTCGAAAACGGGAACGGAAAGTAACAAACAAAAACAGCAGTGAACGGGAACGGCTACAGCAGAACGGTTTACGGCTGCACCAGAACGGGAACTGCCTGACGGAAACGGGAACGACAATAAACAAACGAAAACAGCAGTAAACGGGAACGGTTGCACCAGAACGGGAACGGTTGCTGTAGCAAACGACTGATGTAATAAACTTTCAGAGAAAACGTTGACGGAGAATTTTAAAGAAACGGTAGAAACGGGAACGGCAGGGACGGTAAAAGACGGAAACAGAAGTAGATGATCGTTTCCTAACTGCTTATTGTGCAAAATGTATATGATGTTTTATTGTGAATAATAAAGTGCACATTTTCAAGTTCTTTTTCTTTGTACCATTACCTTGACTTTTGTCGTACAATGGCGGACAACAATGACCAGTCTGACTCCGAGGTTGACTTCAATGTGAACGAGAACGTAAGAGGGGAAGGTCAAGAGCACCAAGAGGGTCAATTTGACGAGGCATATGGCGGCTTTTACAGACGTGGACCGCGTCCGAACATTAAACCAGACCCTTATTCCGGAGATGACGATTGGGATCAGTACATCGCATACTTCGAAGATTGTGCAGAACTTGCACAATGGAACGAAAAGGAGAAGTTACTATACCTTGGTACATCCCTTAAGCAGCAGGCAAGCATGCATTACAGTTCGTTACCTGTTGCAGAGAAACGGTCATACAAACTCCTGACAAACATATTAGAACAGAGATTTGGAAGCAAAAGACAACAGAACAGATGGCTTTCAAAAATGCAAAACAGAATGAGGGGAAAACCAAAACAAATGCTGCTTTTGGGGATGAAATACGACTACTGTCTCAGAAGGCCTATTCAACACTAGACCAAGAGGCGTAAAAAATGCTTGCATTACAACATTTTTATAAGAATGTTTCATCCGAGATGAGATGCCCTTCAATGGATAAAAATTGCCAGACAATGAGTGAAGCTGTGGAGTTGGTTGAGCGTTATGAAGAGGTGTTGGAACGTTTAGGGCATGTTGTAGGAGCGCAGATTAGGGGTATTACAAATACAGACAGCAGAGAAAGATCTTTTGAAACCAATCCGGTACATAAGGGAACTTATGATAAGTTTACCAGTGCCATTTAGCGTATTGAGGATCGATTGGACAAACTTGAAACCCAGGGAGGCAGAAATTCTGGAAGATCTGCAAACCAATTTATCAGAGAATGTCAGATCANTTGACTTCAATGTGAACGAGAACGGAAGAGGGGAAGGTCAAGAGCACCAAGAGGGCCAATTTAACGAGGCATATGGTGGCTTTTACAGACGTGGACCGCGTCCAAACATTAAACCAGACCCTTATTCCGGACATGAAGATTGGGATCAGTATATCGCATACTTGGAAGATTGTGCAGAGCTTGCACAATGGAACGAAAAGGAGAAGTTACTATACCTTGCTACATCCCTTAAGCACCAGGCACGCATGCATTACAGGTCGTTACCTGTTGCAGAGAAACGGTCATACAAACTCCTGACAAACAGATTAGAACAGAGGTTTGGAAGCAAAAGACAACAGAACAGATGGCTTTCAAAATTGCAAAACAAAATGAGGGGAAAAACGGAAACAATTGCTGCTTTTGGGGATAAAATACGACTTCTGTCTCAGAAAGCCTATTCAAAACTAGATCAAGAGTCACAAGAAACGCTTGCATTACAACATTTTTATAAAAAATGTTTCAACCGAGATGAGATGCCGTTTAATGGATAAAAATTGTCAGTCAATTAGTGAAGCTGTGGAGTTGGTTGAGCTTTATGAAGAGGTGTTTGGACGTCCAGGGCAAGGTGTAGGAGCGCAGATTAGGGGTATTACAAATACAAACAGCAGAGAAAGATCTTTTGAAACCAATCCGGTACATGAGGGAACTAATGATCAGTTTACCAGTGCCATAAAGCGTATTGAGCAACGATTGGACAAACTTGAATCTACCACGGGAGGCAGAATCTCTGGAAGATCGTGCTACAGACGTGGTTCTACAAACCATTTTATCAGAGAATGTCCGATAAAAAACAACAGACGAGGACTGCAGCAGGAAAACTTCAGACCGTCACAACAATAGGTCGTGATGCGACGGTTCAAGTGAAAAACCGATCTAAACAAATAGAGGTGCCGTGCAGAACAGATAAAAAGGCAATGCGGGTTGGTCACTGCAGCGATCTGATGAAAACGAAAGACAATGGTGTCTATATTGAAGGATTAATAGACGGAACTGCGGTAACCTTGCTGTTAGATAGTGGAGCAACAACCTCTTTAATATCTAAAGAGATCCTTAAGGTTATAGGAAAGAAGACAGATGATTTGCGTGAGCATAATCGCACAGTTTGTGCCGTAGACGGCACACCTTTAAACGTTCAAGGGTCTGTAGAGTTGAAGTTGAAGATCGGGAGGTTCACAACTGCAATTGACGCCACCGTTTACGATATACCAAATATTCAAGGAATTCTGGGACAAGATTGTATGGCAAACCACATTAAATCCTGGGACATTCAAAATCATAAACTCCACACACTGGATGGTAATACAATTGATTATATTACAGAAGAGACTGGGCTGAGTGTATGCAGGGTGCTCGAGAAAGAGAGGGTTGAAATACCACCTAGGAGCTTTCAGATGTTACCTGTAGAAGTAAAGGGCAATTCGCCAGAGGTAGTGTTTGTTGATGGGATTCAAGGCTTGCAGGACATAAGTTGTCGAGTTGTGGCAGGCATTATTGAAACTCAGGGAGAAGATGTGTCCGTGTGTGTTGTGAACAATTTTGATGAAACAGTTAGTTTAGAAGCAGGATATCTTGTTGGCGAGTGTTTCCCAGTTGAGGACCTCATACTTTCTAAAAGAAATTCAAACAGATACGTGTGCGATAGTCAAAAGTGACACGGGTGTGCAGTCTAAAGAGGTCAGAACATGTGAAAAAGAGGTTAGACGACTGTGTTGAAAATCTGGATCCCGAACAGATAAACAAGTTTGAAAAATTGTTGTATAAGTACCAAGATGTGTTTGCAAAGTCGTCCGACGATCTCGGCTGCACAAACATCGTGAAACACAAGATAAACACTGGAAGTGCTAACCCCATTAGGCAGCAACCTAGACAACGACAGCCATATGAAAAAGAGAAGTCGAACGGACTGAAGTTGAGAAGATGCTTCAAAAGGGCATTATAGAGCCGTCAAACAGTCCATGGTCTTCGCCAATAGTACTGGTGTCCAAAAAGGATGGCTCCACAAGTTTTTGCGTGGATTATCGAAAACTGAACGATGTGACAGTCAAGGACGCCTACCCTATTCCCAGGGTAGATGACTGCTTAGATACACTTTCTGGATCAAAATGGTTAAGCTCAATGGATCTTTGGTCAGTTTTTTGGCAAGTGGAGATGGATGAGAAGGACAAACTAAAGACAGCTTTTTCAACGAGTCATGGCCTGTACCACTTCAAAGTAATGCCGTTTGGACTTGTAAATGCTCTCTCTACTTTCGAACGTGTTATGGAGGATGTTTAACGGGGTCTACAGTGGGTAGAGTCATTGCTGTATATGGATGACATCATAATCCCTGGTAAAACAGTCGATGAAAGTTTGGCTTGTAAACGTTTCCGAGACGTTGAGAAAGGCTGAAACCTGAAACCTTCCAAATGCAAATTCTATAAAAAAAATCAGTGGCTTTTCTGGCTCATATTGTATCTGCAGAAGGTGTTGAAACAGACCCTGAAAAGGTCGGAACAATTTAAGAATGGCCAGTTCTAGAGTCAAGTAAGGAGGTTCGGAGCTTTCTTGGCCTAGCTTCGTATTATAGAAGATTTGTAAAGGGATTGCTGACCTTGCCAAGCCACTTTACACATTGTTTGAGAAAAATGCAAAAAGTATTTGGGTTCAGATGTGCCAAAATGCTTTTGATCACCTAAAAGGGATGCTAACATCAGCACCGGTACTAGCGTACCCTAAACTGGGCTCTCAGTTCGTTCTAGACACAGATGCTTCGGATGTAGGCGTTGGAGCCGTTTTGTCTCAAGTCCAAGACGGGCACGAACGAGTGATTGCTTACAAGAATGCGGATGCTTTGTCCAGAAGACCATGCAAGTCATGCAAGCACCAACAAGATAATCAAAAAGCGATGATAGATAAAGCTGAATCAACTGATGAAATAATAAGGGCCGTTACAAGAAGTAACGTTGCTGCACAGTCAGTAGAACTTAAGAGAGCAGAATATCTCATTGGTGGTTGGACACATGCAGACATCGCTTACAGTCACCTGAGTGACAGCACAATAGGTGTTATCAAGCTTGCAAAAGACCGGAATGGAAAGACATTTCAGATTCAAAAGCTGAAACAAAAACTCTGTGGAGACAGTGGTATCGCCTAGTAATTGTTGGAGGGGTGCTTTTTCGGAAGAACGAGGAAAACAATGGGGACATTTTACACCAGCTGGTTACGCCGGCTGATCGACGTGATGTTGTTTTGAAACTACATCATGATGTTGCCAGTGGCGGTCATCTTAAAGAGGAAAAGACCATGTACAAAATCAGAAGAGCATTTTATTGGCCTGGTATGGCAGATAATGTGAAAGATTATTGTTCAAAATGTGATGTGTGTGCAGTTAACAAGCTTTCACGACAGTCAAACAAAGCACCACTTGGCCGTTATTTAGTTGGCGAACCAATGGAGCGTGTACAAATGGACATACTCGGACCACTTCCAGTTACAGATAATGACAATCGCTACATACTTGTTATCATCGACTGGTTCACCAAATGGACAGAATGTGTCGCTATACCTAATTTAGAGTCGAAAACTGTTGCAAAAGCGTTTTTGGATAATTTTGTATGTCGATTTGGAACTCCCCTACAGGTGTACACGGATCAAGGCCGTAGTTTTGAATCTAAACTTCTTGAAGATCTTGTGATTTCCTTGGGATTCAAAAGACGCAATTCACGTCTAGATGACCTCAGGCAAACGGACTGGTTGACAGATTCAACAGAAAACTTCTTGCTATGCTGCGGTCATATTGTCAAGATGAACCAGCCTGTTGGGAAGTCTATCTGCAACAAGTATGTATGGCGTATCGCACTTCGCCTCAAAGTAGCACATCTGTCACCCCTAACAAGATGGTATTTCGCAAGGATATTTGTCTTCCGTTGCAAGCAGTAGTAGGTGTACCAGAGGAGGACACACCGGAAGCAAGTGTAGATGGATATGTTAGTCTGCTAAAAAAGAAGATTAAAGGTTGTCATGACATTGCAAGAAGTCACGTGAAGGTTGCAGCTCTACATCAAAAGAAGCACTATGCGAGCAAAGTAAAGCAGAACAGGTTTTTCACAGGACAGGTTGTATAGTTGCATGATTCATCCAGAAAAGTTGGTGTAAGTACCAAACTAGCCGTGAAATGGAAAGAACCATTTCTTGTCACAAGGATGATAGANTTTGCACACTATAACCACATTTGTTTTTAAAGAATTAAAAAATTTGAGTTATTTAAGCTTTTCTCGTTCTTGTATAGGGTATGATTTCTGCCAAATCGATTTGGCGTGTTGGCGAGTTTGAAGGGCAGCCTTACAAGAACACGCCAGAACGACACAAATGAACGCCAACACGACAATACTGACATTATGACATTGGCCGTTCGTGCGGTGGTGTGAAACTCGCAAACACGCAAGAACGACACATATGAGCGCCGACACGACAATACTAACATTATAACATTGACGGTTCGTGCAATGGTGTCAACTTTCAAACATGCCAGAACGACCAATCAGAGGATCCAACACAAGTTGTACCCATCCATTAGTTTGCGAGTTTGATTTGTCGTTCTGGCGTGATGGCCGGTTAGATGGGCGCCAACACGCGGACACGAGAAAACGTGATA
>VMBQ01011555.1:0-22017 GCA_007657795.1 Dreissena rostriformis | reverse complement strand
TAATGTAAATTATGTTATTTGCTTTAATAAAGAAAAAGTGTATTGCTTTCAGTCATTCGAGAGTGATATTTTCAGACATGAAGCTACGACCAGTAGTATTTCTTCTGAAAAGACAATTTCTGCATCTTACCTTCTGCTGAAAAACTATGTTATCAAAGGCTATCATGTTTTTCCAAATCCGCCCCCACCAAATCAAAAGAAAAAAATCCCTCGTTCGCAACTTAACGCTTGATCGGGAGTACAAAAATACAAATTATGACAAAGCTTGTCTCGTGTGGATCCCACCATAAGAACTCTTTCCTAAGGATCTTTATAATCATTTATTTAATGACGAAAAGGAAAACTTATGTTAAGTGATGTAGCAGGTAAACCTGTTGTTCATTTCCCAAATGTATCAGTGACTTTTTTGTTCTGTAAGTGGTAATTGTGGCAGGATATTTGCAGAAATTACAAAAGACCCAGTGTCAAGTTTTTTTCCCCATTGCAAGCTAAAGATCAGGAAGGTTGTGGTATTGTCTTGCCATGTGATAATGTTTTCACAGATACATGTATTGATATTGATGTGTTCTTTTGTAAACTACAGACACTCTTAAGTGATATCATGGGAGGAAAATGCATGCAAGTTGGGTAGAAACATTAATCATTTCATTACTCTATTGTTACAGTTTATTTATCTATGCAGATTTAATGTCTATGTTCTCAACAACAGCATGTAGCTTTGAGTAATGTGTATAATAACATATAGTTGTATTGGATGATTAAAATACTATGCTTGTATTAAGTTTGTGTATATTGAACATATTGCCGCAAAACAACAGATTGTCAATTGCTGAAAATCCACAGCTTGTCATTATGTTAAAATGCTAATTTTTATGATTATTGAACTGCAAAAACATAATTCTAAAGTTGTGATCAATGCTGAGTGTATGTTTTAACTATTGCCTTTGACAAAAAAAGTTTCTTTATGTTTAATGTCTAGTTTTGCCTATTTTCATGCAATTGTTAATATATCAGCTTTTTTCTTTCATCTTCGTGTGTTTTTACATGCCCCCCCCCCCCCGCATTCCAATGTTACGTGATTCTCTACTGGAGAAAATGGTACGTTAATGTAGAAAATCCTATCCGATGTTCAAAACGTTAGAACTTTTTTTTCAGACATATCTGGTAATTCACATTGTAAATAATATTTGTATTTGAAATAGCAATCTTTTGTGAATAAAATGGTATTAGTATCTTTTAGACATGGTGTACTGTTTCCATTTTTGTACCGGAAGTGATCCGTTTCTGGCGTCCATACTGTAGTTACTTTGTCAGAAAGGCAAAGATTTCATTCGTGACAAGATCAACACGCTGACGGTCCTTCTGTTATCGTGTTCATTTAATTACATGTTGCAATAAAAAAATCAAGTGAGCTACAAACCATATAAAACAATTGAATTATCACGTGCCTCTGACAAGACGTTGTATATTCATTTTGCTGTTTCGACTTTATTATAAGTCTTGGGATGGCTGAATTTTCAATTCATTTAAACAAATAGTTTATAGATTGGTTATTAATAGTTTAGAACCCAGTGTAAGGCCATTCTTATCTTGAAAAAAACATATTGTTTATTAATTACTGTATAGTCAGCTAAGAGACATTCTATATGTTTAAGTAAATAAAAATAACATAAAACAGGTAAGTTACTTACCACGTAATCTGCCGTTTCCAAACATCTTACCGATGGTGTTAAAATCACAACTATCCAGTTAACGTCACAGTGTAATAATAATGAGCACGATTTATCGATGCTTAGCTTACCATAAAACTTAGTATTGATTTATACGGAGTATATTCATAAACGAAACAGCTTGTCATTATGTTAAAATGCTAATTTTAATGATTATTGAACTGCAAACACGTTATACGAAAGTTGTGAACAATGCTTAGTGTATGTTTTTACTATTGCTTTTGAAAAAAAAAGTTTTCTTTATGTTTTATGTTTTGTTTTGTCTATGTTCATGCCATTGTTAATAAATCAGCTGATTTCGTTCATATTCGTGTGTTTTTACATGCCCCCTCCCCCGCATTCCAATGTCACGTGATTCTCTTCTGGAGAAAATGGTACGCTAATGGGGGAAATCCTAGCCGAATATCAAAACGTTGGAACTTTATTTTGCAGACATATCTAGTAATTCACATTGTAAATAATATTTGTACTTGAAATAGCAATCTCTTGTGAATAAAAATCTATTAGTATCTTTGAGACATTTTGTACTGTTTTCTTCTTTGTACCGGAAGTGATCCGTTTCTGGCGTCCAAACTGTAGTTACTATGTCAGAAAGGCAAAGATTTCATTCGTGACAAGATAAACACGCCGAAGTTCCTTCTGTTATCGTGTTCATTTGATTACATGTTGCACTTAAAAAATCAAGTGGGCTACAAACCATATAAAACAATTGAATTATCACGTGCCGCTGACACGACGCTGTATATTCATTTTGCTGTTACGACTTTATTATTGTCTTGAGATGGCTGAATTTTTAATTTATTAAAACAAATAGTTTATAGATTGGTTATAAATAGTTTAGAACTCAGTTGAAGGCCTTTCTTATCTTGAGGAAAACATATTGTTTATCAATTAATGTATAGTCATCTCAGAGATATTCTATATGTTTAAGTAAATAAAAATAACATAAAACAAGTAAGTTACTTAGTACGTAATCTGCCGTTTCCAAACATCTTACCGATGGTGTCAAAATCACAACTATCCAGTTAGTGATAATAACGAGCACGATTAATGGATGCTTAGCTTACCAAAAAACTTAGTATTGATTTATACGGTGTATAATCATAAACGAAAACGCAAATAATTGTATTTTGATAATGGCATCGTTATTGTAAATTATTTATGTCTGGAGTGAGTGAATCATGAAGACTTTTAAACGTCGAAATATTCAAACGTGGTTGCGGTAATTGATCAGCATTTCATGACATGTAAATTGAATTGATCAGCATTTCATGGCATGTACATTTAATTGATCAGCATTTCATGACATGTACAAAAGACCGGTGTTATGTTGAGTGATTTACATAGGAAGCAGATACAGTTTTAACCCATTTATGCCTAGTGGACTCTCCTATCCTTCTAAATTGGATCAATTTATTTCCAAAATTAGGGATGTTTAGTATATTTATTTCTATATTTAGAATATTTCTTACAGAAATTCCTTTAAGCAAACAGCGCAGACCCTGAAGAGACGCCGCATCATGCGGGGTCTCATCTGGGTCTACGCTGTTTGCTAAGGCTTTTTTTTTAGACGCTAGGCATAAATTGGTTAAACGAACCATTTTGGTTCGAATTGTAATATTATTAGTAGTATACACCCATGGCTATTCTATTTCATGCTGCTTACAATATATGAAAAGTACCTTACTAACAAGGGAAACGACGGACGTAAAAGAAAGAATGTTTGTATTGATGAAGGATGTTTCGATTATTTGATTTTGTGTTTTAAGTTAACGTAGAGAAAATAAACATAATAAAACATATACGTACAGATACACAAGAACATATTCGCGAAAAATTAAGGAACATAACATAAATTATCGGTGAAAAGCTAACATGTTGGAACTCGAACCATCGATATTATTAAAAGAATAGCGTGTGAATATTATTATGCCACTAAGCTATTCGTCTTCCAACGGGCTAGACGTAGCAGTTTCAGGAACCTGTGCTAAATTTCTCGACCATGCAATCAACTATGGTCCAAGCATGAGACGCCCGTAGACAATTTTCTGCGAAATCTCGTTGAAACATTGACTCTCACGAGATTTCTATTTTTACTATCGACATTTTTCCGTCATTGTTCCCTCATGCGGCACATGTGTCATCGCTCAAATTTCTGTGTAAATATATAACGCTTATTGTTTTTTGTGTGTAAATAACAAATCAGCGAGTATGATGTTAGAATTACAGTAAATAAATGTTAGCGAATATGAAATTATTACTCAATTTAAAACTATACAGTTTACAAATGGATGCCAAACAAGTGTTTAGGAAGTAAACATTTGTTTAAAGCGGCGATACATATCATGTGACTTTAAAAAAACGTTTTATGAAAAAAAAATAAGCAAGTCGTATCACGAATACAGTGCGATTGTAATGCAGTTTGTTATGCAGTGATCGATTTTTTAAAGATCCATAAACACCCAAAATCAAAATCAACGAATACTTCGTAAAATAAAGTTAAACTATAACAAAATCAGTGTTCGTTATAGCAATTGCCAACATATAAACACTAGATGTGGTCTGATAACATTGATTTAACGAGATGAAATATGTTCGTTTTTATGTTTTTATGTTTTTTGTGGGACAATATATTCCCGCGACGATATCCGAACATTTCCGAGCTTACGCGAGATTGGCTCCGAACAGCGTCAGAAGCATTACGTAGTTCTCATGACTTTTTTGTTGGGTTAACTGTATTTTACGAAGTTTTCGTTGATTTTGATTTTGATTAATAATAATAATAATAATAATAAAAGCTTTATTTACAGAAGGTTACACATAAAGACAATGACACATAATACATATTATGCAGATGAATCAATACCTTTTTTTTTACAATGTGGCCTTCTTAAAATAACATACACATATAGGTCTATAACAAATAAAACATTCAAACAATATTGTCTAACACCTTTACATAACACACATTTTGCCTTTAAGACAGACACACTTGAAATAGCATTGATTAGAAAATAACATGACATATCATTGATAAGAAAATAAATGTGTGTTATATTGCCTTTTAAAAGCAGAGATAGAGCATGCCATTCTTATTCCAGTTGGTATACTGTTCCAAATATCCATGCTATGGTATGAAAAAGCTCATTTCTTATAACCTGTATTCGCTTTGGTATTAACAATATCGATTATGGGTGGCAGATCTTAAGTTATATTTGTGATTTTGAGAAAAAGTTATAATATCATTTAAATATTCTGGAGTCTGATTGTTGACACAAGATTGCCGTGTGGTATTTACATCTGTTATTAAAAGAGAGCCAATTAAGCTGTAAAAACAATTCTCTGGATGGTGTTGGTTTTTGTAGAATGATTTTCGCTGCGCGTTATTGAAAAACATTCACTTTTGTTAAATTAGTGTTATTAGCGTTGCCCCAGATCGTACAACAGTAATCGAAAGTAGTTAGAATATATGAATTATGAAATATTTTTTTCATATCAAAAGTGAGATAATTTGATATCTTTTTAGCAGAGTTATTTTACTGCTTATTTTAGAGCATGTTTTATCAATGTGCACTTCCATTGCAGATGTTTGTCGATATAAAGTCCCGAATTTCTTATGGCTAGTGACATTTTCAATAGCATTATTATTTTTTTCAGATCAAGGTTGATATTCTTATTGTTTTGTTTCGAGCCAATAAGCATGCATTTTGATTTATGAGGGCTTATCATCATGTTATTGAGGGTGCACCATTTTTGTATGGAATAAATATCATTTTAAAAGTAAGTCTGAATTTCTGAAGGATTGGCCCCTGTAGTGTCGAGTCATCAGCATACAAGTCTGTGTTTGATTGACCCAATATCATTTATATAAATTAGTAACAAAAGAGGGCCCAAAATAGAACCTTGAGGGACACCACTCTTAATAGTTAGCGGGGTAGAAATGCTAGTCCCTAGTTTAACGCATTGAATGTACCACGAAATATCGCCCTTGTGTTGGTAGCCCAAAAGGCGATATATCGTGGTAAATATCGCGTGTCGCTTCGTGTATCGCGCACAATATCGTGTGTCGTTTCGTGTATCGCGCAAAATATCGTGTGTCTCTTTGAGTATCGCGCAAAATATCGTGTCTCGCGTTCAAAGAGCGACACACGAAACACGAAGCGACACACGATATTTTGCGCGACACACGATATTTTATTATTCAAATACCGCCCATATTATCCGAATCTCGTGTATCACGGTCTAATTTAAGACCGCGACACACGACACACGAAGCGATACTCGATATTTTACGCGATACACGAAGCGACACGCGATATTTGTACTGTTCAAATATCGCTGTAATAAAATCGCCTGTCGACTCTCGCGTTTTCAAAAATCAAGGGAGACAAAAAGGGGATATTTTATGTCGATAGTCCGCACAGGCTAATCAGGGACGACATATTCCGCCTAAATTGGATTTTTGCTAAGAAGAGACTTCATTGAAACGAAAAATTCCATAATAGCGGAAATTGTCGTCCCTGATTAGCCTGTGCGGACTGCACAGGCTAATCTGGGACGACACTATACGCACATGCATTATGCCCAGTTTTCTCAGAACACGATTCATATCAGCGGTGGTCAATAGACAGTGAGAGGCAGAGTTGTTAAAAAATATTATTATAGCAAACGCTAAAATAGTTCATGGTATACCAATACATTGACACGAATACTCCATGGAAGGGCCAGGAATTTCTTAAGCAATGCCTTGAACTGAAATTAAACCCTTGTACAGATTCTTTAAATAGTAATGTTCGAATTGAAGTTTATTATCCCCCGCCAAAGGCGGAGGGATATTGTTTTGGCGTTGTCCGTCCGTCCGTCCTTCCGTCCGTCCTTCCGTCCGTCCTTCCGTCCGTCCTTCAGTCCGTCCGTCCTTCCGTCCGTCCGTCCGTCCGTCCGTCCGTCCGGCACTTTTGTGTCCGGAGCCAAATCTTGGAAGTGCTTTTGCGGATTTAATTGAAACTTGTTATGAGTATATATATGGATGAGAGGATGATGCACGCCAAATGGCATTGTACACCATCTATTAATAACGGAGTTATGGCCCTTTCTATCTTGAAAAAAAAAAGTTGTTTTTTTAACAAAGCTTTAAATTGGCGGGGGATATCAATTCAACGAATTTGCTTGTTTGTGAAGTTCCGTGTTTTTTTATGATTTATTTTTTTCCTGTAAGTTTATTGAAGCCTAGAACAATCATTAATACTTGCCGGCGTTATAAACGCTTCGCAGAAGCAGGGGTTTAGTCTTATGCACCTTACAGTCGACAGGTTGGTTGTCGGTCGGATGAGGTGGTCCGTAGAACATTTTGATTAGATTCCGCAGTATACATATATATAAATGAGACGCGCTCTGTGAAAAGGGGGTTTAATGCATGTGCGTTAAGTGTCATCCCAGATTGGCCTGTGCAATCCGCACAGGCCAATCAGGGACGACACTGTCCGCTTTTATTGTATTTTTGTTAAAAGGAAGACTTTTCTTGACGAAAATCCAGTTTAGGTGGAAAGTGTCGTCCTTGATAAACCTGTGCGGACTGCACAGGCTAATCTGGGATGACAATTTACGCACGTGCATTAAACCCCCTTTTCACAGAGCGCGGCCCATATGAAGTTACCCCTGACATATGATGATGACGGCTCCATATGATAAAACATAGACGCTTATAGATTTTTCAGTTCAAGGTCAAGGGTCAAGATCACAGGGCGTGTACAATGCATTTCGTTTTTTAACGATCTCGAGGCGACGTTTTGACCTGGATCGTTTAAATTGGAACGTTGGTTACGAAAGTAGAAAAGAAGACGCCTATTATTTTGAAGACAATCGGTCAAAGATCAAGGTCATAAAGGAAGACAATCGGTCAGAGATCAAGGTCATACAGGAAGACAATCGGTCAGAGATCAAGGTCATAAAGGAAGACAATCGGTCAGAGATCAAGGTCATAAAGGCTTGTTACATGGTTTTGTTTCAACGTGATATTTTTTAAGAATACTTTTTCCGTCTAAATTGGTTGATATGCTTCTTACAAAGAAAAGAATACGCCTTAAGATATTTTCGTCAAAGGCTCTAATGTCAACGTGAAAGGGACTGGTATTATGAAATGTGTTATCCCACCGTAAATATCGTAGGAACGCTACACCAGCACTAATTTAAGTTGGATTGATACGCTTTTAAGTAGAAGTATTCAGAAATATGTGATATATGATAAAAAGAATATTTCTTTATTGTACGAGATATGGGTAAGTAAATCCAAATGAGCATGTGCCACGTACCCTGAGCAGGGAGGTCTACTGTCAGCGATGCTACACAGATGGAACTTGATCGAATCGTTTACAAACACCCTTAACCCATTTATGCATAGTGGACTCTCCCATCCTTCTAAATTGGATCAATTTATTTCCAAAATTAGGAATGTCTAGTATATTTATTTCTATATTTAGAATATTTTTTACAGAAATTCCTGACAGCAAACAGCGCAGACCTTGATGAGACGCCGCATCACGTGATTTTCTAGACGCTAGGCATAAATGGGTTAAACGATATCAATTATACAGTAATTCCCTATCTACACGTGCATTATTGTTATGAATTAGAAAATTTGCATAGGAAATATAAATTTATTTAATTATGATTTAAAACCTTTCCACGTGTTGTATTTTTGTATAAATTGCTCAAGGGAAGAGCTCGAGAATTTTGCGGTATTAATAATAGCATATCATTTCATAAAAACTCTTCGATGTCTTCTTCGGGATGATAATACTCTCTATGTAAATGCGCTTAGCATGAAACGAAATGAAGTACAAATCAGACTAGTCAGAGTTTATTTCCACTAAATAAACAAACAACATGTTACAATATGAATCAAAAGAATGCTTACACTTAAGCTATGTAGGTACTCTTCAAATTAAAAACAACACATAGGGATAATACAAATCCAGAAACATCGCCAAGAACAACACATTTTGTTATCTTCCTATAGTCATTCTTTAAATAACGTTAGTGAAAAAATTACCTTTACAAAACAGAAAAACACGTTCACCATTAAAACCCCATACGATTGCAATTTAACTGAAAATAACGTTACACGAGCTTAGCGATTCAATATAATTTCGATTAAATTACTTATTGTTTCAATATTCATCAGAACAACATAATTGTAACCCTATGGGATACAATGAAATGGATTAAATACAAGTTTCAGATGATCCCCGTCTTGTCCAAAAAAGATGCCACAATACATATAATGCAAAATTACAAAGCTTTGATGGATAGGAGCAATATTTAATACGGCTAAGCAAGATTTTTTTTTTNTTTTTTTTTTTTTTTTTTTTTTTTTTAATTTTGATAGAACATTGAAAAAATGGCAATATATAAACAAAATTGAACTGATACCCGAAATAATATCGAAATGATAGTAAATAACATACTTTTATGTTCCTAATGAGTTACCATTTTATACAAATGCACTAACGAGAATGGGTATTTTAGCAGACGAACAAGCATTAAACAAATGTCATCGTGTGGCAATTACATATATAACCACGTTTGTAAGATACTCGATTAAGTTTCATTTTTGTTCTGTGAACAGATTTTAAACTATTCAGAGACATTCCAAGAAAATCAAATCTTAAAAATGTTCTTCAAGAAGTATGAAAAAAATACAGTTAATAGGTCTTAAAACATATGTACCATAATCAAAATTAATTACCCAATGTGGTGAACGAGAAATGAGTTTTGACGTTTAATTTTAATGTAATACATAGGACAAAAACATCACTTATAAGAACCGTCTATGACAAAATATTCACAAGATATTGATATAGAAAAATTATAAGCGTATAATGTGGTTAACAATGAGTAACATAACTCAATTAACAATCTAACATGAATTTCAAGATGACAAAACGACGAATGGCCTTTATGATACAGAACGACACTTTTAAACTATACATACAACAAATAACAAAACACACTTGTATCGATAAACACGATCCCCATACGATTGCAATTAAACTTAAAACATAAATACAAGAGATAAGCCATTCGATATTTTAATAACAATTAAATTACGCATTAATTAAATAACGATTCAAACAACACAATAACAACCTTATGGCAGACGATGAAATGGATTAAATACAAATATCCGATGAGACAATTCTTGTTCTTATCTCAGCATCATATAATACTTATTCCAGATCATCGAAATGATCAGAGAAAAATGCTAAAACAAATGACATAAAATGCATAATTATTAAGGTTTGACGAAACTGAGCCATTTTTAAAACGGCCATTTCATTGAATGAATGGCAATGTATTGTAAAATTGAAATGATATCAGAAAAAACTTCGAAATTAAAATATAATTTTATTTTCAATTGGGTTTCCATTTTATTCAACTGCAATAAGGATTATGTGTGTTTTATTAAACGAAAAACATTTCATAAAGGTTTTCGTGTGGCAATGAAAAATATAACGACGTTGTTACGATACTCGAATAATGTTTTTTTGTTTTGTATTTAAAGATTTTAAGATATTCGGAGATATTCCTCGAAAATCAAGCCTACACAATGTTTTTATACGAAGTATAAAAAAGTAACCGTCAAAGCCCTGGGTGTATTCAAATACATTTACTGGGTCTTAAGAAACATATGTTCCATAAAATATAACTTAATGTGGTGAACAGCAAATGAGAATTGCTTTTTTTTATATGATAATTTACACAATAAACACAAACACATGATTATGAATGCAAGACAATATATTGAAACGCTTGACACTTGGATAATCGCACGGAAGCATGATACAATTATGGGAATACAAATACCGCTTAAATATCAGGCGGTTAATACGAACATCACATTACATAGCAAACAATAGAATAAAACGTTTACCAGAAAATACCCGAAATCTCTCTCTCTCTCTTCTCATCAGTGTAATTCTCACATTTATAAATGTTCATATAATTTAATAATAATACATATAATAATAACCTGTAGCACAATATTGTTTCACATATGCGTATAACAAAAGTAATACAATTAATGTTATAATACACTAAGCATATGTAAATATTTTAATGTCAAAGGATTAGAAGTTCGGACACATGGACTCTCATTATACACACTCTGGCTGTTAATCCGCCAATAACAGCAACAAGGACATCTGCCCATAGCAGGTATATCATAGAACATTCGATTGCATACCACCCAATATGACAACATATGTACAATCATGCATGCATTCCGGCCATAATAACTGCATCTTATTCAACATCTTTGTTTCACAAGCGTACTGCAATTATACGTTTAAATATCAAAGATAATAAAATTACAAAGTTTGTTGGGAACTTCCAAACGTAATTGAGCCCAGCAACCGAAAACTCAAATTTGCTATAAACATATGTAGCTCAATTCTAATCCATGTACACATTTATGGGTAATCAACTATATTCGATGAACTGTATAATCTAAGTAGAAATGAATAATCTTTTGGAGGATGAATCAGTGTGAATAGATATAACAACCACGAAAAGTGTTTGTTAATTTCCAATCCACAACCAGAAGTGTATTGGGAAAATTTGGGAAGTGACAATTAATCATTCAGTAAAATTGCATTGGGAATTGTTCTTCTTACTCCTTACAAAAGTCAGCCACGTACACTTCATTTATTTATTTTGTGATTTTCTCATAACTTTGTCTTACATTTTGTTACAAAGCGACTTTATGCCAATTTGATTGACACAATATAAGATTAAAACCATTATCACCATAGAATACATTTGCAACTGGTAGCATTTACTTGAAATCACCATATATTATAATGTCCATACTCCCAAAAGGTCGACTAGCGTCTTTGTATTCGGCACACATTATGTATACAGTCGAAAACCTTTCGACGTATCATTGACAATCATCAATAATAAGAATGTCTATAGATTAAAATAATTTCAATAAAATTAACATATTTGGAATTGTTCCACGGACACATCAGGTATACGATTCGGTCTATAACGTCCATCTGATAGTCATGTAACATGTTGAATTGTACAAGCATCATTATAGAAGATGCAATCAATTTCTGTAAAGCAGATTATTTTCACATTTTCCCCATTTTTTTCGAAACGTGTGAATACTGCATATACCAAATTACCACAAATGTTCTACATTAGCATGCAGAAGCAAACAGAAGTAAGGTGTGGCCTTCTAAAGTAATCTCAAACGTTCTTTTCTGTTATATATTTTCATTTATTTATCTACTTGATATAAAAATATAAAATACGATAAAGTGTATACAATTTTTTTGTATTAATATTTTGATGAAGGTTTTGTTAAAAATTATGTACGTCATTGACCGTCTGTGAATATATTGTGTTGTAATATGTGTTTACTCATGGCTTAAAGCCTATTGTATGTTGAAATATATTACGTTTGCTGTACTGTAAGTTCAATGATAACTTTATTTCAAATATGTTGCTAGAACTTATGTTCATTTTGAGTTCATCTGGCAGATAATATACAGATGACAGTGTGTCTCAACGTGTTCAAATAACGCAACATTTGTCTACTTTATTCCACTGACTTCGTAGTGCTGAGTATGACCGCAACAAAACATCTTCACGTAACACATACTGGTTGTATTGCTTTACCAAACACCATTTCAAGTCATTACAGTGTATGCAAGATACAAATACAACTGACATTTTCTTTCATATTACAAGGCGGGACAATTAATGTATATGCGGTCGAAACGCAGGTTTACGGCGTAGATGAAGGTATTTATCGTGTTGTGACGTGTCGACGGAGTAAAGACAATTTGTTCGTGTTTAAGTTCTATAAAGTAGGGTTTTAAATGACTTCTGCAAAATGTTGTTTTTGTTTATTTTTAGAGCAATACCTTTGCTACTTCTTTAAGTTGGAGTGATACATACTGATTAAGAGGGATTGAACCGCAAACGTGAATATCTTTATTTCTTACATTTTCTCATTGCCCGCGAAGCTGTGAGCCCGTATACATGAGCTATAGGTAACCAAATAAATGCTGATACCGGTTATATTCGCAAAAGCAAGTATTCAATATGTCCACTCCATGCAATCTTTTTATGCAATTTTGGACTCGTGTAAAAATTTAATTTTTATGCATGGTAATGTTCATTGATTTATATTTTAAAAACGAATATAAACTGCGTACACGTTATTGATTTGTTCGTGTAATATATAAGACGGCTAGCATATGCAAATCACTACTATTCGGTAACATTTATACATGCTTTTACATAAATGAAACAGTTCACCATTTGGATTTCATTATCACGACATTTCATAACATATGTTTAAACATTTAACAAAATAAAAGTGTTACCAAAATACGGTCCTTGTCAATGTATGAAACACCGTTAAAAACAAATGGACACAAGTGGGTTTCTACATATTTCATATATAAAGACACAATGTATCCCAAACTACTTTTAATAAAGTAACTTGTCATTTTGTTTAGAACACAGTCATGTCTACTGTTTTGGGATAACATTTGTTGGTCAAAGAATAAAAGACATTAAAACTGGCACCCTAAAAATGGTATGACCTTGATATCGAAAAATACTGATTAATTAACCAAATATTGAGAAGAAGGGTCTTCCGACTATATCAGAGTCTTATACGGTAATCTGGTATTATTTCTGAATGTTTTAATGATCTGCCGAACACATCATACAAGTTTTATTAAACTGTATGTATGCTTGAGATTCATTAACTATATCATTGTCGATATTTCCTGTCGTCAATGTTGTCTTCATGATGATCATGAACATGGGAATGATGATGATAATTATGATGATGATATTTAAGATGATGATGAGGATGATTCATAATTGTTCAGAAAAACACCCAATGTCAGTGTAATTTTAGAATCAAATGTTCACACTCAGCATTGTATTAAACGAACTGGGATCTGCTTCTTTCAATATGTAGTGTTTTGTCACTTGACGAATACAGGTGAAGCGTTGTTTTAGGAAAGTATGCTTCCCCCATGAGATATTCCACTGAGAGTGAAGGTTCACTTATATAATGTCTTATCAAAATATGGTATGGTAATATATTTTGTCTCAGCTGACTAAGCAATAATGTATTGCATGCATGACTTTTTTATTACTGTGTAAGGTCTCTGAGAGCGTGTCAAAGACATTATTTACGTAGCTTTCCTACTATTGAAACGTGCACAGAATGTCAGGTCGTTCTGGTCCATTGAACTGCGTTAAAGTTATTTCCTCATTTTCTTGTTCCCATGCTTGCAATACACCCATATATTGACAAAGCGCTTATCGGGGAGCATCCTTCAGTGTTCTAGTTTCTATAATGATATTGAGGTTAAGCAACACATAATTATGAGCATTGTAGAATGGAATAGTTTGCTTCAATATTGAACAGGTGGTTCTCTTTTTCGCATTTCATGTCTTCCTATTTTTGGTAGGAAGGTTGTCTTGAAGAAGTACACAAGCAATTGTCCATCAATGTTCTCTATGTCTGCTTATTCACCTGTTTAATTGATATTTAATGCACCAGGCAATCTTAATAGATATTGTTAAATGAATGTATGATTATGTCTGTTAATCGGTTCGTCGTTCACTTACACCATGCCCTACATCAGTTAGGTACGTGAACACGTTTTTCGAATGAGAATTCCTAATCAATTGAGGTTTCCCGATCGCATTTTTGTATAATGTTTTTATAAAACATTGTTCAGTTATTCTACATTTAAATAAATACTACATCATGAAGTTTGTGACAGTGGAAGTGATGTTTGGATCAACAACAAAATGTTGTAAAAATGGAATTTAAAACCTTAACATTATTAAATCTATACAAACGTATAGTTGGATATGTAGTTATGGTCTCTTTAAAATACCACTATTACGAAACACTTACCCTCTGCATCCCACAGAAGGAAGCTTTGTTAAGTTCTTTTATACAGAACAATGATTACGCACTTGAACCGCGTTTTGAGAACTTTGATTGTTCTTCTTAACGAAAAAGAAACTAAGTGATGTCTTAAGCACATACACAACTAAACAATACCATCAGTTTGAGTATGTACTTGAATAACTGTTTCTCTCTGAAAAACATTGTCTGCTTAACATTTTGTTTGAGATGATTCAATTTGTACACTGATAAGTTATTATTGTAACACAGTTTTAAACACTTAAAAATCAACCCCCACAATATTCTATGCAAAGTAATTGTAGTTGACCTGAACATTTATAGTCATATATTTATATAGTCATATGCTATCCATATATATCAATATCATATTTACCCAAAGACGTTCATTCATATAACATCATACATAATTGTTTTCATTATAATTCAGTGCTTATCCTCGACAGTTTATTTTCTTGATTGAGGGAAACGGATAGGCCTTACATTTTGGGAAAATTTTATCTAAAAACTGAGAAATGTGAAGATAATTTCTGAGGTAAACTTGAAATTTGGAGAAAAGTGCATGATTTTAAAGAAATTCGCGTTGGAAATTTGTGCATTTCCTCGGGGGAAGGGGGTTATATAAATCATGTGCTAAAGGTAAACAGAAACACTCTGCTCTCAATAAACAACAGATTCATCATAGCTTATTATATTATATTAAGGTCGCCGTGGCGTAGTGGATATGATATCCGCCTAGCGACCGGGATGTACCTGTTCGATCCCCACTGTGGGGCGTTCTTTACATCTCCCCCAAAGAGTCCAAATACTTGTTCTACCCATAAACGGACTCGAGATTATTTCAATTAGCCTTACGCTTTCGCTGCAATCAAACTAAAATATATAGGTTTAAAGTCATAAAACTAGATTGGGTGCAAATATATATTTAGCAACTTTTAAGCAGTATTTCAGTTGATTGTATTATGTTCATAATCGTACTAAACCTTACAGTATCATTTAACATATACATTAATAAAATGTCAGAATAATTACAAGTTTGACCATTTCAAGCTCGAATATTCACCTTAAAGTTCAAGCTATACTACGCTCCCAAATGTTCGCGTCGGTGTCCGGGCAAACATTCTGGTTAAGATAAACATGCATTATCTCCATATAACGGATTTTATTAAAGGTATTAACTAATAGGTTTAATATTCAATTACACCAAAACGTTATATTGCCTCAAAAAGTTGTAACTCTGTTGCTCTTGTCTCCTTTCAACCATTGAGTAATAAAATAGTAATTAAATTGAATGCGTTTTAATTCCCTTTAATTACTGTTTAATTTGAGTTGCAATGCTATGAGGTTAAATTTTATTTACACTTATATGTATCATGAATATTGCTGGGCCAAGTGTGAGGTTGAGCGCTCATTAACTGGTTTAAACCCCCAATGCTTAGCATTGACCGTTCCAAGGCAGTGACCCCAGCCATATTCTACTATGTGTATATGTTGTTTCGTTTTGTGCCGTACTGTACCGTTTTGGCAATTGGTTCCTTGCCATAAATAAAGGACCTCAGAGGTGTGTATGATAAAACTGCAATACTGCTGCAGCTTCTGGAGTTTCACTTCTTCATAATGTATAAGTTGCCACCATCTTTAGCTCCGCTAAACATATAGTAAAAATAGTCTTCTCTAAAACCACTGCGGTAAGGAGTTTGATATTTGGTGTTCAGGATTATATGGTTTTCTCCTTCAAAGTTTGTTAATATCATATCATCAGCATGATTTTAGTTCCCATCCGGTTTAGCTCACCTGGGCACATAGTGCTAATGGGGAGTGTTAAGGCTACCATGTTGTCCTTCGTCCGTCAGTTTGTGTATGTGTTCGTGCTTCCGTGAAGGTTTTTTCTTCTAACGACATCTTCTCCTGAATCGGTTGACATACTTTAATACAACGTCTAGGAGGATTAATCCATATGTAACCCTCTTTAGAAATTGTCAAAACCGCTCATGTCCATTGCAAATGCAGGTCACCATAGCTTAAATAGTTTTAAATAATGTACACTTTAAAAAAAATCTCTGAAAGAAAACGTGTTAGATATAAACATTTTTGGTGTGTAACATAATCTCGTGGTCCTCTACTGAGTTTTTTCAAGTCATGCCCCTTGTGTCTTAACTTGCCATATCCNCATATCCGGGGGGGGGGGGGGGTCACACTATGTATATTGACGTTTATGGAAAAAATATTCTTTCTCTAAAACGGTTGCGGTAAGGAGTTTGATATTTGGTGTTTAGCATCATATGGCGGTGTTCTATCAAGTTTGTTGATAACATGCCTAGGGGTAAGTTCCTTTCCAAATATGTATAAAGTGAAAACTTTAAACTTTCTCTTGAATCGCAGGTCCAGAGGTTGCTTGTTTTGCATGAAACGTTGTAAAGTGTTCTTTTAGCTTGCTATCTAACGTCTTATAGTTCTTACTTTTTTCCGACCATGCCCCTTGAATCAAAACTTTTCACGCCCAGTGGTCAACTTAATTATAAAGAGGTGTAAAGTAAATAGTAATTTACTTCAAAAATCTTCTCTGAAAGTGTCAGGTGTAAGATATTTGGTGTGTAACATAGTATCATTGTCATGTTCTTAGTTTGTCCAAAGCATGCGTCTGGGGTCAAAAGTCACCATGCACAAGGATCACATGATTAAATAAAGACCTACATACAAAATAACGTTTAAAATATTCTTCTCTGAAAGCGATACTTGCCCCTGGGGTCAAATTATTTATTTTGATTAGTTTAGAAAATATCAGTAATTTTCAAAATTCTTCTTTTCTGAAACAGCAACAATTAAGGGCTTGATAGATGGTGTAAATTATAGTACCGTTTTCATCTTCTGAGCTTGTTTAAATCATGCTTCCGGGGTCAAGACTAACATGCCCTTTGGTCACATGATATATATAGAATTATATTGTAAACAACGATACAATGTTACTCTCTGAAGCCGCAAGTTTGAGGGGTTAAACATTTAGTATTCGAAATCATGCGGTGGTCCTCTTCTAAGTATCTTCAATTAATTTCTTCGGGGTCAAAATTGGCCCCACTCTAGGGGCTACTCGTTTTGGTATATATGTATAAAGTAAGAACTTATATAACTACGAACTAGTTTTAACACTAGTTTATACTATAATTATTATATATGTTTCATGCCGAAAAAAACACCTAGATAAAAACCAGAATTTATGTTCAAACATCACAGAGTGTACACATAAAATGTTAGTTTATTACGTGACAGGTGAACAATCCTATGCCGTTAGACACTCTTAAAAAACAACAACAGGAAAACCACTGAATGACTAGCATGTAGAGATGATGAATGTTATTACATGTATAACATGTTTATGCAGTCAGATTATTGCCTATCAAATAAACTATCCTGCTTGCCAGAGAAGTAAGATTTATATCAAATGGAAAAGGACAAGCGGATGGGAAATACAACTTTTTAACGGATTGCTATTTTATTTGAAAAGTATTAGAAAACCGACTTAAATTCTACAGTGTAAATAAAAAGTTTTCACACGTTATCACTGTAATTACTCGTTATTGCTACGTCGCAGTACATGCATGTTTTCTTCCTCGGTATAATCTTTGCGTAAATATATACTTTTACGACGTAAACTCAGACACTGTAATGTATAATGTTATTGTAATTCACACATTTTAATCATATAACTATAGAAAAGGTTTGAGACAATTTTAAAAGTCAATTGTTGGGCTCAATCAACACAAAAACTTTCCCACACCATTGCACGTTCGTTAAAATTATATTGATACCCCATCACGAAGGAGATATTTTGGATTATGTATGTCTGTTTGTCTGTCTGTGTGTCTGTCTGTGTGTCTGTAAGTGTGTCTGTCAGTGCGTCTGTCTGTCTGTCTGTGTGTCTGTCTGTGTGTCTGTCAGTGTGTCTGTCAGTGCGTCTGACAATGCGTCTGTTAGTGCATCTGTCAGTGCGTCTGTCAGTGCGTCTGTCAGTGCATCTGTCAGTGCGTCTGTCAGTGCATCTGTCAGTGCGTCTGTCAGTGCGTCTGTCAGTGTGTCTGTCAGGGTGTCTGTCAGTGCGTCTGTCAGTGCGTCTGTCAGTGTGTATGTCAGTGTGTCTGTCAGTGTGTCTGTCAGTGTGTTTGTCAGTGTGTCTGTCAGTGTGTCTGTCAGTGTGTCTGTCAGTGCGTCTGTCAGTGTGTCTGTCAGTGTGTCTGTCAGTGTGTCTGTCAGTGTTTCTGTCTGTCTGTCTGTCTGTCTGTCTGTCTGTCTGTCTGTCTGTCTGTCTGTATGTCTGTATGTCTGTATGTCTGTCTGTCTGTCTGTTTGTCTGTCTGTCTGTCTGTCTGTCTTTCGTGTCTGTCCGTCTGTCTGTCTGTCTGTCTGTCCAGACAATTTATTATGAAATTTGTTTAACTTTAAGACCACAACGTATAAATGATGACCGTCAATCGGATGTTGTGATTTCGATTATAGTGAATAAACATGTAAACACATGCTAACTTTCTGAAATTTCATATAGAATATACGAAGGTTCGTATATTAAATATAATTATATTGTTGAATTAATGGTCATTTTATCGGCAGTTGATTTAAAAAATATAATTACATTTTTATTTTTAAAGGTTATACTGTTTGCAAACACATTTGGGATATTTTATGTATTGAGACAGTTATTTTATTAAGCGCATGCTTATTTATATAACATCGATTGAAATTCGTATGGGTAACGATCAAGATAAAAACCTGACAGGAAATGTACTGTCTGTCTGTATGTCTGTCCAGACAATTAATTATGAAATTTGTTTAACTTCAAGACCTCAACGTATAAATGATATGACCGTCAACCAGATGTTGTGATTTCGATTATAGNTATATACGATCAAGATAAAATCCTGACAGGAAATTTACTTTCATTGTATTCATATGTACAGAAAGTGCGCAGGCTTCAAACTTGACGTGAAGATCATTTTGTGCAAATTCATTTCAAAATAAATTTCAGGTTGAAATTGTATATCTAAGATGTCTATGGTTATTACTTTTCTTGTACGAGTTCGTGAGTTGTCGTGCACATAACTACATATTGTCTTTTTTATGGCACATTGTAAATATATAAAAAAAAATGTTGCTTAGGCTAAGTTGATTTGTAAATTTAAAACATAATTGAAAAGTGCAAATTGTTTACTCATTGCCACCAAACACAACATGAACTATAGGTATGGATGGATAATATCAAGAAGGCAAAATTCATATGTTTCTGAATGAAACGTTTTTGAACGATTAAAATAATGATTAAAATCAAGGACTGCCTAATGAATGGCACTAGGAATTCCTTAATTATTTTAAGTATTTGGCTTTATGATATACCATATTTTGGAGTCGATAAAAGGACATAATCCAGTGTCTCTAGCGTGGTTCCCAGCTCGTACTTTTACCCCATTTATGCCTAGTGGACTCTCCCATTCTTCTAAATTGGATCAATTTATTTCCAAAATTAGGGATGTCTAGTATATTTATTTCTATACTTAGAATATTTCTTACCGAAATTCCTTTAAGCAAACAGCGCAGACCCTGATGAGACGCCGCATCATGCGGCGTCTCATCTGGGTGTACGCTGTTTGCCAAGGCCTTTTTTCTAAACGCTAGGCATAAATATGTTAAAGTACGACTGGCTGACACAAAAATAATGCCGAGAGCGATGGTGTATTTGCAGTAAGGCATTTCGACAAAACAGGCGTTCAACTTGCACTACGAATCTTAAAGCCTTATTAAATCAAATATACGTTAAATGTTACAAACATTCTTGTCTTAACATTCGACCAGTTAATGCTGGAATCGAGGACATCGCGAGTCGAAGTTCAAAATGTATTGCATAAACACTATACAATGGCAAAGCACAGTAAATAATATCGACATGGAGAAGAACAAAGTCAACAGAACATACATCAACGTATTTAGCATCACAGTTTTAACTATTAAGACCATAGTGAAACATTACACATATAGTAGTGTTAAATGAATAAGTGAAGTGGATTTATAAAAGTTAAAAAATATATCAACAGAAGACAGAAAGTGAAGTGTTTGCCGGACATGACAATCCAGTTGGGATTTTGGATGGATTATTGCTTTGCAAATTTGTTTAGTTTTGCAGAAATATTTTTTTTTAACTGCGAAAGACAGTGTTCGTGAGAAAAAATATACGAATTAAAGTTTTAAACGAGTATGATCGATGTAACGCTTATGTGTTAGATTGTTACACTTTATTTCTTAAATAACCCAGTTTAAGCGTTGTATCTTCGAACATTTAAATATTATACTCATAATTAAGTCGGCAAAAGAATCTACATTATACAATTGTTCTACTCTTCTTGGAGCCTCTATAACGCTCGAAATCAACGGAAATTTCGTTAAATATTTCGTTAATAAAGTTAACACATAAACCATCAGTGTTCCTTAAAGCAATAGCAAACATTTCAACACTAGATGTGGTCTGGTTACATAGATTTAACACGATACAAAATGCTCTTTTTTTATTTACTTGTGGTACAATATATTCAACACATGTTCATATCCCATTTAAGTGTTCGCGTGTCGTATGAATAGATATCGTTGTGTGAAATAAGAATGGAATATATTGTGCCACATAACAATAAAAGAGCATTTTATATCTTGTTAAATCTATTTTACCAGAACACATCTAGCGTTTACATTTTGGCTATTGCTATAAGGAACACTTATTATCTATGTGTTAACTTTTGTTTACGAAATATTTTACGAATTTTTCGTGTATTTTCCGGGTTTTTTTTAGCGTTATACGGGCTTAAAATAATGTATTTCAATCCAAATTGCTGAAAAAGTCTTATATATAGATGGCTATGTGTAAAATCAATGGATGTTTATAAAATCCATTATTAACGACATAAAATTTGCCGTCATAATAATTTCGGGACCTTATGTGATCAAATCATTTCGTGATACAGAGTTTAAGACACGTGAAACTAACGATTGATTCCCAGCTGTGTTATCCTGCAATTCCTAAAGAGTGTTATATTGTTTATCATGTTGCTGAGTTGTAGATATATCGTTAACATTAAAAAAAAATCCCTATTTCTACAAACGAGAAGCATACTAATAAGCCGCACTCGCGAATAGAATTCAAAGAATCCTATCTTATTTGTCGAAAAGTGATTCGCCCTTAATATTATGAGTGCCTGTATCTTTTTAGATGACACAACTACATGTTTTATAATTTAACAAACAATGAGTGTTAACAAAGAAATGCTTTTAAGTATTCAAGTATCA
>VMBQ01011554.1:0-17107 GCA_007657795.1 Dreissena rostriformis | reverse complement strand
AAAAAAAAAAAAAAAAACAGGCTTCTGTTTTGGGACAAAACTTTCGACACTTATAAAAATAAAAGACGCGGTGATGTTTCAAAAACTTGATGTATCTTAGCTAAATTTAATCTTAGTTTTATAACGATCAGACACTTTGAGAACGTGTCACAATGATAAAAATGCACCAAATTGTTTAATGAACTATTTATTTTCATCTAGATATTACTAAAACACAAAGACTGTTTAATATTGAACACAGTTTGACTTCTTTATTCTGCTATCTCGTGTTTGATATATATATATCTCATTTAAGCTGGTGTTAATATTTGTAACTTTATTTGATGATGCAACTTTCATGTATTGTGTTCTGTTTAATGTAAAGGACATTGTCCATTATGAGTTTTCATTTCTTGTGGAAAGTGAAGTAGTATTCAATCTTACCGAGTTTAATGCATAAATAAATATCACCAATACAGATGTCTAACACAGCTATTAAAATATTGTAAATTGGATAGCCAAGATGTCCTATTCTGTCACATAAACCCAGCCAAACAATATTTAAGGAAATTAATTGCAATGTTTACAGTGAGATAAAGGAGGGACTGATATATTTCATGTTTTTCTTACAATTCAAGCTGATTTAGTTTTCATCGTTTGTATATATTTAGTTGTAGTTTTAAACATGTTAAGGTAATGGTTGCACACAAAAAGGGGCACAACACATTTGTGTTAAACATTGTTATGAAGAATATCATTGAGCTTTAATAGCATGTCTCAATATGAAGACGTGAAACTCCAGAATCTGCAGCAGTATTGCAGTTTTATCATACACACCCTCTGTGTAAAGTTAGTACCGAAAAGAGCTATATCATAGATATATCGAAAACATTTGATAAGAATTTCTTTTTATTTAAACGTGAGAAAGATACTTAAGATACTATTAAATTAAATAATGATTAAACAAACGTGAAATCAAGTTTAATTGTATGATTGATACTCCAAGTACTGCCACATGAACGGAACGAGTAAATATCCTAATTGATCAACGGATATATACGCGCAAAAACAACTCAAATCGTAATACACGGTACACATAACGATGTTTCTTATTTCCCGACTCTATTGCATGACTTTTACAATTTTGCAGTTCGAATAATTCACAAGTATTCATATATTAATTGAAACGCTATAAACAAAATCAATACTTAAACAAAATGAATCACCACGTCCGCTCTTATATGGTCATATGCACCAAAACAGTCTTAATTATTTCAGAATATTCACGTGTTTCAAAAGATGTTTCATTATTTGTATGCCGTTAAAATCTTTGATGTTAATCAGATATGCCTCCAAGAAGATTGTGTTTAAAGTGGTTAATGCCTCTCTGGTTTATTTTTTTATTTCCTGACGATAGAAAATAAATAAGCTGTTAAACATTGTTTTCATTAAATATGCTTTGAATTTACTTTCATCTCAATAATGATCATGTTTCTAGTATAATTAATTTATTGATTGAATATTGATATTGCTTTTGAACCGATTGCTGGAATTATGTCAATAGTTTCACAGGCCAGAGTTATAAGGCGTTAAAATCATCATCGCATTTAATTACCAGCTCATTGTAGCGATGCAAGGATTAACAAGGATGAATTGCCATATCCTCTTACGGATGAAGTAACAATCTTTTACAAGTCTACACAGTTTGTTACATAAGCTCGTTAAATCATGTATCACACTTTAACATCAAATTGCCAATACATGTTTGATAAACTTGAAACAACTATTTCGATGCATTTCATATGTGTCATTTACGAATATCAATTTTCATTATTCTTCAATCACTTTTCGATTAAACTATTGCAGAAATTGAAGTAAGGATTTATAGTTAATTTATTGTTTATGTAGAAGGTTCATGATCATACCAGTTTCTATTTAAGTAGTCAACGTGATGTAAAACCATTATTCATGACGTTTAAAGCCGGTCAACATGTGAAAACAGCGGTTATAGACCAACCAATAAAAAAGAAAAGACTTTTAAATCACCAAGTCGACAAATGTTTAGATAAGATCGGTTTAAATTAATCAACTGTCTGTGTGATCTGAGTTCAATATTGAATCAAGGTCAAGACATATAGCATAACTTTACAATATTTGCATACTGTTATACAATATTATTATAAGACATTAGTATGTATTTATTTAAACACACTATAGTCTACGTCAATTGAACGCAAATTATATTGCTTTAAGAAGGTATTGTATTCCATTGAACATAATTAATACGCCATAACGTTTTATCTTCTGGTATTTTTTTTCATTTAAATCGAAAATAAACACAAACATGTTTGTTATTACTTGAAACAATATTAACCTACACCGTACCCATTGTTCGCCTTCAACCTACTGAATCACCGCGATATAGTTCACATTTATTAATGTACTTTCATAGTTTCATCTTTTTCATATATCCCACTTTATCGCGTTTTAAAAACAAGACAATGATAACCAGCGTCGTATGTTATGAATAAAGTTTAAAATGTTAAAAATGTTAAATAACAGCTATTAAATACATTTCATTGAACTCAGATGTAGGTGACAAACGAACATTCAATATGCATTTTGTCCTTAATGATTAAACAAAAGTAAAATCAAGTTTTCTTTTGTGATTGATACTCCAAGTACGGCCAAATGAACTGAACGAGTAAACACCCTTATTGATCAACGAATATATATACATGTATGCATAACGACAGCTGTAATCGCAATACACGGTACAAATAACGACGTTTTCTTATTTCCCGACTTTATTGCATGAATTTAACCATTTTGCAGTTCGAATAATTCACAGGTACTTTTATATTAATTAAACAGCTTTAAACCTTCAAACCAATAATAAAAAATGACTCCCCACGTCCGCCCTTATACGTTCAAAGGCACTAAAGCAGTCTTAATTTTTTCAGGATATTCACGTGTTTTAAAAGAAGTTTCTTTATAATAATGCCGTTAAAATCTTTGAAGTTCATCAGATATGCCTCCCAGAAGATTGTGTTTTAAGTGGTTTATCTTTTTTTGTTTCCTGACGATAGAAAAGAAATAAGCTGTAAAACATTGGTCTCATCCAATATGCTTTGAATTACTTTCATCTTGATAATGACCACCTCTCCAGTATATTTAATGTATTGATTAAATATCGCTGTTGCTATTGTACAGATTGCAGGAATAAATTCCAAAGTTTCGCATACCAGAGTCATAAAGACTTTAAAATCAGCACCGCATTTAATTGCGCTGATACTTTCATCAGCTTATTGTAGCGATGCAAATATTGTTAACACTGGTTAATTGCCACAACCTCTTACGGTTAAAGTCACCATCTTTTACAATTATACATATGTTGTGCCATTAGCTCTCTTAATAATGTATCAAACTTAAACATCAAAAGGCAAGTTCATGTTGGATAACCTTGGCAAAACTATTTCGAATGCAGTGTATATGTTGCATTTACTCATATCTATTTTCATTATTGTTCAATTGCTTTTCAAATAAAACTATGGCCTAAACGGTAGTGAGCATTAATAGTTAATGCAATGTTTACATGGACGATTTATTTTCATACCAGTTTTTATTAAAGTAGTCAACGCTATGTAAAACCAGTATGTATGACTCTTAAAGAAGGTCAACATGTGAGAACGGCGGTTATCAATCAATACAAAAAAAGACTTTTAAATCTCCAAGTCGACAAATACTGTCAAGATAAAATCGGTTTAAATTAATCAACAGTCTGTGTGATCTGAGTTCAAGACATATAGCATAACGTTACAATAGTTGCACAATGTTATACAGTATTATTATAAAATGGTATTATGTATTTGTTTAAACACACTATAGTGTATGTCAATTGAACGTACATTATTTTCCTTTTATAAAATGGTTTGCAATTGTGTTACTTGATGTTTAAAAAACTGGTCTAATAGCACAGACGTAATTTAGCAGTTTGGTTTGATATTCTATTCAATTACCAACATTTGAATACAAAGAACCCATTGTAGTGAATTTGAAGCAACTATTTACTTTTTGATCGATGATTCTTTTTACATAAAGCGTATGTCGACCGAAAATAATTCAATAATGCTAAATTACACATGTTCTCATGAAAGAAAATAACGTTTGTTTCATAGAAAATATTTGTTCGTGTGTAAACATATATAAAAGTCTGTGTTTTGTTTGAAAACGCTTGGGGCGAATGGAATGTATACGTCACTTCACGATTTATACAAACGTAGTGTACATCCACGATTTACTCCAACCTATCAATTTGCTTCGACCTATCAATTTGCTAACTATAATAGCCACTGCTGCTGCGCCAACCAGCTTTTATACTCAGTTAACAAAGGCTTATATGCCAATAATACGACAGATACGTAAGACTTTAAGCAAACTTATTTGATTCCTAGACCGGAAAATGTTCGAATCGTCCATCATTTCTGATGCAATGGATGCCTTTATAGATTCAGCCAACATCCCTACCTCATGTCGTTGCAGAGGAATACTTTCGTGTTGCACATATGCATCTACGATTTTTGAGATGCATGTACTTAATTTAATTTTAGGTAAATGAAGTATAATAATTTAAAAACTGATGAAACGCGTGTCAGAACAATAATAAAAGATAAACGTTATAAAAATTCTATACAAAAACCGTTTCTTTTATTTGAAGTAGCGAATACATGTCTTTGATAAAGGTTTAAATCTCGTATCGATAATAAAATTCAAGCAGACGAAAACAATCCATGCGTGAAAAAGATTTTAGTAGTGCCTTTCTTACGTCACTAATACGGTATATAAACTCAGGTCTCACTTTATATCGGTCTTTTGCGAAATAGCTTTGACTGCAAAAAAAACAACCACCCGCCCCAAGAGATTGTTGTTAATTATGTTTAACCTGTTTTGTTATGTTCGAATGTACTGCCGAGATAGTTATAACATAATGGCTATTAATCTGATGCGAGAAACCACGGCACACGTTCGGGAAACGTTCATTAACAGTACACGACTTTTGGGGAAGACGTCAGTTTAATCGTCGGGCCTCCAACCGTGGATAACTGCGGCGCCAAAGCATGGATACGTCGCCATCGTCCAGAAGTAGGTCCATATCCAGGATGACGCCGGGACACGACTCTGGTGAATATAAATTATTGGGAACAAAGAATCATTCAGTGTGTTTAAGTGTTTTTGCTTCTTAACGTGCCGTGTAAAAGTGATGCGATTTGTGCCTTCTTGAAACGAAATGAATGTATCTTAATAGTTTTTTTGCCACATAAGTATGTGAGATAGTATTAGTACTCCGCGTTACATCGTATAGCGGAGTACTTTTGCCCTGATGGACATGAGAAAACAAACCGGTTTTTGCAAGTTTGTTTTGTGTATGGCTATTTATAGAAATAAATAGCGTTATAAATCAGTTCTAGCGAAGGCGTCAACGTGGCAACATCAAATTCATGTTTTGTATGAGTACATGTTTATATGTATATTGTATACATATGTTGTTTGATGTTATGAACATGCTCGAATAAAGGCCGTAATTCCGATATTCTGAAGAATGGTCAAAGTACATTGCTACGTGCCCCACGTTCCTTCCTAGGTAGGATATTCCCACCAGATAAAAGTTAAGGGAGGTCCTCGTGGGCGGCTACAATTCTTGTGATGAATATATGGTTAAATCTGTAGTTGATGCTTTATCGTTATGCGGTTTATTTTTAAACAAAATTTACGGAATATTTACTACAGATTTTACCTGAACATAACTGTATGCACCTGATGAACATAAGATTACATGCGCATCAATTATACTTGTTAGTATATAATAGAAGTTTTGTATTACTGTACTTGCTTTTTGAAATTCAGGTTGTCTTAAAACTCTGTGCACATGCGGCCACAATATATGCGTCTCTCGAAAATCGCAAAACTATTGTTTTTACCACAACAGTTAATTCTTAAGATCTAGGACGATCTGACAACATAACTTATATGCCATTATTAATTCATTGTATATGTTTGATCCTTCATTTTATTATGTCATTTAGGCGGAAATTCTATGTCTTTGAGGTGATCGGAAGCTTTAAAAGTATAAATATGTAAACATATAATGGTATACATACGTCCGGAGGAGGTAAACGTAGCATTGTGTCGTCATCTCTTGCTAGTCTGTGTGAGGGTGAGAGGAATGCTTTCAAAACTATTTTCGGTATAGCATGGGTGTTCTAGTACTCGCTCGATGGCACGGCGTGCTTAGGCGTACATGGAATAGCTTTTTTGGCTTTTGAAATTAGTGTGACATTGGAATATTTAACTATATATTGCACTGGACAATCTACGGTACGGCGTACAGAGAATTTATTTGGCCGGTTGCGGTGGCCTTAGCGATTGCGCGTGTAAAATATGTTGCACAGGACTATCTACGGTACGGCGTACCGAGAATTTATTTGGCCGGTTGCGGTGGCCTTAGCGATTGCGCGTGTATAATGATATCTATTTCCGAACCAGCCAGGTGTTCGTTGAAATAGGAATTGATTAATAAATGTGAGCCCGTTGCGGAGCTCTTGCGAAATAGCATAAGATGCGCTGCATTATCTGGTGGCGATGATTGCATAAACGAGAAGCTAAATCAACAGTGCAACTGGGTTTGGGGCTATCTTAAGGGCAGTACTTCCGGTCGCCTCCGCGACATGCCTCAGTTGTAGTGCTAGTCTATAGCTGAGGTTTTATTTATTCTAGTGCTAGTCTGGTGTAAATTATATCCCGCTACTTGGCCAATAAATTCCATTTATCTTTTTGTATTGTTCCTTTCATATTTTTTGTTATGTTGAACGATAGAATAAAAAAATGTGTTTACGTAATGTAACACATAACAAAAGTATTATAAAAATGTTACTGACAAGGTTGGCTTTTAAAGAAAATATTCAGCAGCTCTTTCTCTTGTTTATAAAGATGCGTAGAACAAGTGAATGTCTACAAAAGATCAGGGATCCATTTGATAAGTAGAATACTGTATCGAACGCTCATGTCATAGACACACGCTAAACGATGGTTACACTTTGTGATCCGAATAACGCCATGGGGTACTGAGCTGCTTTCTTAAATAATACTCAACAAATATGTATTATTATATGCACTTAAATACCTTTATTCACTGTTTTTTATCGCAAATAAACTGAATTTTATGTTAAATGCTACAAGCGCATTTAAATAAACCAAATAAGTACAGTTAATTGTATAATTGTATCTCCTTATTTCGAGACGTAAAACATTTAACCTGTTGATGGTATATTTAGATTTTTTTCAGAGTCAGTTAATAATTTGGCTCAAAAGCATAGCTATTGTTAAATATGTGTATTATTCAAATTTTATTTTATTCAAAACAGTAAAGCTTTTCAATTCAAATCCATAATATGTTGCTATTTTGTTTACCCCTTAAGTGACTTTTATCCTGATGCAAGACAAATTATACATTGAAGAAGAATTAAATGCAGCAAAGACAAGTTAGCGCTGGTTAAAGCCGATGCCGACACTTTTAGTCGTATTCGTTAGGAAACAAAATTGTGTCTTTGTGTCGTATGAACAGTGTGGCCATATCACGTGATCCGTGACGTCATTTTGGCTAGCACGTCAAGTAGAAACATGTAAACATTGCCTCCGCTCAGAAACTTAAAATCCACGTTAGTATCTTATTATTTACGCTATTTTGACGAAATTAGCGCAGGCTATGGGAAAAGTTGAGCACTATTCCCGGTTATATAAATATTTGACAACAGATGAGTAGTTTAGTCTATCATTCGAGGCAAATTCATAGTTTTTTCGTTACAATGCACGCAAGCACGACAAGCACATTTTGAATCTTCAAAAATATCCGTTTTATATTCCTTTTTGCAGTGTACTAATATATGCGGACGTGAATAATTCCATATCAAATGTGTTTTGTCCAACAACATATCTTAAAACACCATCTAATGACATTTATAATGTATACCAACAATTTGGCTAACACGACAAGCAACCAAATTCAAGGCAAGCACGACAAGTCGATATTCGGCTAAGACGACCAGTTGTTATAAACCATGTTTCTGAAGCGATGTTATTGTCGAGTTAATAAACAAAAATATAATTAGAGTTTTAAAACAACATGTTCTTGATCCGGCACATTAAACACAATAAATACAATTTCGGACAATAACTTCGATGCTGTCTTGCACAAGTTATACCAAAAAATGTGAAACTTTCACAGAAAACAAGCATCGGAATCTGACAGAGAGACTATATGTCTGAAAAAAAGTTCCAACTCAATCAGGCAAATGTCTGACATACTCTTCTGGAGTCGGGTTTCTATTTAATATTAATCTTTTGCTTTTGATGAACAGTCCACAATAACTCCACTATCGTTAAGACGAAATGATTGATATAAAATTGCACATTTGACGCAACATATCAACACATGTTTCTTTGATCGTTGTATCCTTTTGTGAAAGATGCTGACGTATATTTACCCTTGTAGTTTTGGTAGGATTATATTAGTAACATTTGGCTAGTAGCATATTTGTGTACGTTTTCGATAAACAATACTCAATGCACACATATATTAAACACAAGGGATATATCGATCGGAGTTGCAGTTAACTTTGCTTTCGATTGATCCTACTGTTGGTAATGTCCATGTTCTTTCCAACTGTTAATGCCATTGCACGGATTAAACTATACTGTTCTAAAACTTGTTTTTAATTGCTTTAAAATGTAGATTTAGTAATGTCCGTTGTCTTGTAATTATATATGGTTAAATGGATGAAATATTTGAAACACACATGACACATGCATGTATATGATTATAATTCTCTAATGGTGACAGCACGGTGAATACAGAATAAAAAATGAACATTTATTTCATTTAACATATTTGATGTCTTCAGATACACAGCATGACGACAGAAGCGCGATATATATGTGCTATATGCGCCAAAGGGTAAAAGCACAGACGCAATTTGGTATATCATGAAAGATCACACGCTGGTATGTTACCCTTTAACTGTTGCGGGGCTGGATTTTCATCAAGACGACAGGGAAGAGCGCGATCAAGATATAAAGTGTGAGATGTGTGAGCACAAGACAAGTACTCGGGTTCATATGCGAGAACATCGGAAAACACAAAGTGAAGATAAAACACATGTCTGCAGAGTGTGCAAAGCCGCATACAAAAATATTAGCTTACTTTGTAGACACTACGGATAAAAACACAAATAACGTGTATAACGTGGTTTCACATGTCTGTGATTTATGTGTGATTAACCCGTGATTTAATAGTTGTGATAATAGCTTCATCATCAAATATAAGTCATTATTAACATTTGAATCTTATCTGTTTATACCACGATGTTTACTTGTTGCGTTTCTTTATTTTGTATTGTATTTTATGTTTATTAGCGCTACACTTATATTATAGCAATTGTGATTCAGATTGTGATTAACGTGTTATTTAGTGATGACATTTAATATGGTTAAAGTAATAAAAAATAAATAATAAAACAAACACTGCGTAGTGTTCATTTCTGAAACAAAATGAATGGAAACAAAACAAATCGGTTCAAAATGTATGCGAAATTTCGTGTAATTGGTACTCATAAAGAGGGAGCAAATCTTCGTTGTTCGTTTACTGCATGGAGCAAACACACGAACAAAGCAAAGTCAATTGAGCATTTTTGTTATATTAAACTTTACTATTATCCCAAATTTCTCAATTATCTCTGTCACACGCAATGCTCAATGCCGATATATAAAATGAAGTATTATCTTTTGTCGGCAGTTGGAATATTTGACAGTTTTGGAAAAGTTAAGAGTTATAAAAACAACGTTTGACTCAATGATGGTCAAAGCTTTAATTAATTATTTGCAAGCAGTTGTGATCGGATTTACAAAAGCGACAAGAAACCCATACTATTAACATTTATTTGACGGAAGTAAATATTCACCACTTCCATTAAATTAAATACTGGAAAAATGTAAAACACACATTATGCACATGAATCATTTTATATTTAATTGTCTGTTTTATCTCAAGTCAAGCTACTGATTGCAATCCCTCTAACAAAAGTAATTCTACAGAAAGAAGGTATCTGATTAAACTCGCACTATCCCACCGTACTCCTAATGAATCTAAATTTAGTTTTAGTGCAGATTCGTTCATACGACACAAAGACACAATTTTGTTTTACGGATCATTTTAATTTCCTGCAACGATATCTATTATACGACACACGAACACTAACTCCGATTCTAATAAAAAGACGAATGCTTCGGTACAATAAGTAGGCAAATACGTACGAAATATCTTCGTCACAATCGGCTCGGGGCGCTAATTTGTCTTTGCAGCATTTTATGAAATTCGTCTTCAATGTATAATTGTTCTTGCCTATTTTGTGTAATTGTAACCTATTTTTATCAGTTTAAAACAATTTAATACATATAAAAATCGTGCAGTCTCACTTTAAATATTTGTAAAAGTAAACGGATTTATTCAGTTAAATGGTTTTAACACTTGAAAAAAAAGAGATAAAAACTAGCAATTTTCTTTCCAACTACTATCCCGCATTAATGACTTAGTAAAGTATACCAACTTTACATACGATAACTAGTTTCTAAAAATAAGGTCATTACTGGGCATACAATATACACTTTTTAGTCTTAATGTAAATAACTATTTTTATTTGTAATGTAAATAGAGACAAAAGAGCACATGTACATTTAATATCTTCTTCCTTTAATTGGTTTTTATGCTTATAGCATACTTTTTTATAGTGGCAGTCCCATATTCTCTTTCGACATAACATGTGAAGATGCAATAATATAAAGAGTGTTCGAGTCAAACCATGCTATGTTTCTAAGTTCCAATGAAGCTTAAGTGGCGTTGATTTTCTGCTTCATGGACGGTGAAGTATATACGTACCTACGTAGTAACAAAGGAACTCGCGTGAACTTGAGTTCTGTTACAACCAAGGGCCGAAAGAACAGCATGGGCTATGTCACCAAGACAACATCCGTTTCCAGTCGACATGATGCCAAATCATTCGATAGTACGGACAAGAGTTAAATTCTACTAAGTACGTTACACGCGAGGTCGATTTTGAACAAAACCACGACTAGCAGTCTTGACATTTGAGAGGACACAGTAAAGCGTCCATATAACATCCCTTTGTCGTGTATGAGAGGACACAGTAAAGCGTCCATATACCATCCCTTTGTCGTGTATGTTAAGTTGGGGACACAGTAAAGCGTCCATATACCATACCTTTGTCGTGTATGTTTAGTAGGGGACACAGTAAAGCGTCCATATACCATACCTTTGTCGTGTATGTTTAGTTTAAACTTACGATGTTCTGTCTTACTATTCGCTAATCCGTTCGATTTCACACCATCATGTTAGAGTTACATACTAGCACATCGGGTGATTAATTGGGTAGTATTTGACATACCGCAACACGCCTTATTGTAACAAATTACCATAGGAAATTTGAATACACATTTATCAGCATGTGGAATGTCATATGAAGCAGTTGTGAGCGATTCATTGGAGGGGGAGGCAGTGACATAGTGGAATACTGTCACATAAATTCGTGTTTATTTCGATAGCAAATCCAGAGATAAATAACGCCACACTTGTTTCCAAAACAGTGATACGCGATAAAATAAATAAGGATGACGCATTTTGTTATCAGAGGTATTAAAGAAATTTTAACAAACCTGCATTTGATACGTTTAACATTTGAGACACGTGGGACTTCATAACAATAAGAACGCTTTCCTGCGTCGAAGTAATATTGCGATATCAGGTTATTCGTCACAATTGGTAAGATCACGAAGCCGCTTTACATTGTGTTGACGCTTTGCATTTTCAGAATGTGTCATGTATAATAAAGAAAAATACTAGTGTGTTGTTTTGATAAAGAACATATACACCGAATGAATCATTCCGTGACAAAAGCAGATGAAATCACTTTTGATAAATCTTAATAATATTTCACTGCGAGCGAAGTGAGCGTTAACGTCATGTTGTAAGTGCACTACATGGTTAAAACCACAAGATTGATCATTTTATTCATTATTTCATTCTGGCAAGTACACAATATAAATTTGTATCGCGTTCGAACTTCCATTTCATCACGTTAATGAACATAATTCCATTGCAGTATCAAGATTTGCTGATAACATTTCGAGGGATTGATTGTGGATAAGGTCATTAACAAGTTTTATGCTCTTTAGTCACGGAAAAAACTAGAATCATCAAACGAAAACGATTGTGCTTTGACAAAACGGGAAGGTGATAACGATTTGAGATACACGAAAAGGCAATACACAATTTATATGTGTCTTTAATATTAAGCCTTAGGCATTTGCAAATTCGCAGATTGTTTGATGAGTATAACAAGAGCTTTTTAACAGACTAAACCGTAGCCCCATAAAGTCAAAGCAAGCCAGATAACAGCCCATTAACAAAACCGGACAAAGCGTATATTAAACAATGGAAAAAAACAGTGGTTAATATTGTTTCCGAGCTTGTGATGTCCCTGTCTTTTTTTCTTTAAATATGACATATTCACTTCTAGCAGTTATTTTAAGGATTCACAGCAGGGTGGTTCTAAATGCTTAACTCGAAATTCGTGTTTGAAACCTATAGAATAAATGTGCTGGTAACTATTCAATTGTTTTATTGAGATATGGAAACAATGACCATGCTTATACAAAGGAGGTACGGACAAATACAAATGTAAATGGGTAATGAGGCATCATTTGTTAACGATATAATTAAACTAATTTCACATAATATAGTGTTTATATTCCGAGGACCTTTTTCTGGCATTCTTACGCATTGAAAACCGCAGCACCATAATATATAAATATTGCCCGTTTAATATATTTGTTCATGTTCCATTTTGTGACTTTAAGTGATGTTTTTTTGTTGTTCGCAAGAACAACTAAAGTTAATGTGGTGTTTTGAAACTCATTGCTCAGTTAACTACGATTCACCAAATCACATTCAACCGGCATACGCGCCTGGNAATTATATCCCGCTACTTGGCCAATAAATTCCATTTATCTTTTTGTATTGTTCCTTTCATATTTTTTGTTATGTTGAACGATAGAATAAAAAAATGTGTTTACGTAATGTAACACATAACAAAAGTATTATAAAAATGTTACTGACAAGGTTGGCTTTTAAAGAAAATATTCAGCAGCTCTTTCTCTTGTTTATAAAGATGCGTAGAACAAGTGAATGTCTACAAAAGATCAGGGATCCATTTGATAAGTAGAATACTGTATCGAACGCTCATGTCATAGACACACGCTAAACGATGGTTACACTTTGTGATCCGAATAACGCCATGGGGTACTGAGCTGCTTTCTTAAATAATACTCAACAAATATGTATTATTATATGCACTTAAATACCTTTATTCACTGTTTTTTATCGCAAATAAACTGAATTTTATGTTAAATGCTACAAGCGCATTTAAATAAACCAAATAAGTACAGTTAATTGTATAATTGTATCTCCTTATTTCGAGACGTAAAACATTTAACCTGTTGATGGTATATTTAGATTTTTTTCAGAGTCAGTTAATAATTTGGCTCAAAAGCATAGCTATTGTTAAATATGTGTATTATTCAAATTTTATTTTATTCAAAACAGTAAAGCTTTTCAATTCAAATCCATAATATGTTGCTATTTTGTTTACCCCTTAAATGACTTTTATCCTGATACATGTACTTCTATTCGGCCTGCAGCAGTTTATAGTTATTTATCGACCACCACCAAGTTCATCGATTGCCTTTGCATACGAGGTCAAAAAACGGTCATAACAAACACACGGGTAATAAGTAAATAATGTCGTTTTCTAAATATGCCAATATGTTTTACCAATAGACCCTGCACAAATCGTTAAAGTGAGTATGCACGATTTGTATATGTGTTGAATTGTAATATATGGATAAACATATGTTACAATAACACAAAAAAGGCAAGACAAATTATACATTGAAGACGAATTAAATGCAGCAAAGACAAGTTAGCACTGGTTAAAGCCGATGCCGACACTTTTACTCGTATTCGTTAGGAAACAAAATTGTGTCTCTGTCAGATTCCGATGCTGTCTTGCACAAGTTATACCAAAAAATGTGAAACTTTCACAGATAACAAGCATCGGAATCTGACAGAGAGACTATATGTCTGAAAAAAAGTTCCAACTCAATCAGGCAAATGTCTGATACACTCTTCTGGAGTCGGGTTTCTATTTAATATTAATCTTTTGCTTTTGAAGAAAAGTCCACAATAACTCCACTATCGTTAAGACGAATTGATTGATATAAAATGGCACATTTGACGCAACATATCAACACATGTTTCTTTGNTCAATTCAAATCCATAATATGTTGCTATTTTGTTTACCCCTTAAGTGACTTTTATCCTGATGCAAGACAAATTATACATTGAAGAAGAATTAAATGCAGCAAAGACAAGTTAGCGCTGGTTAAAGCCGATGCCGACACTTTTAGTCGTATTCGTTAGGAAACAAAATTGTGTCTTTGTGTCGTATGAACAGTGTGGCCATATCACGTGATCCGTGACGTCATTTTGGCTAGCACGTCAAGTAGAAACATGTAAACATTGCCTCCGCTCAGAAACTTAAAATCCACGTTAGTATCTTATTATTTACGCTATTTTGACGAAATTAGCGCAGGCTATGGGAAAAGTTGAGCACTATTCCCGGTTATATAAATATTTGACAACAGATGAGTAGTTTAGTCTATCATTCGAGGCAAATTCATAGTTTTTTCGTTACAATGCACGCAAGCACGACAAGCACATTTTGAATCTTCAAAAATATCCGTTTTATATTCCTTTTTGCAGTGTACTAATATATGCGGACGTGAATAATTCCATATCAAATGTGTTTTGTCCAACAACATATCTTAAAACACCATCTAATGACATTTATAATGTATACCAACAATTTGGCTAACACGACAAGCAACCAAATTCAAGGCAAGCACGACAAGTCGATATTCGGCTAAGACGACCAGTTGTTATAAACCATGTTTCTGAAGCGATGTTATTGTCGAGTTAATAAACAAAAATATAATTAGAGTTTTAAAACAACATGTTCTTGATCCGGCACATTAAACACAATAAATACAATTTCGGACAATAACTTCGATGCTGTCTTGCACAAGTTATACCAAAAAATGTGAAACTTTCACAGAAAACAAGCATCGGAATCTGACAGAGAGACTATATGTCTGAAAAAAAGTTCCAACTCAATCAGGCAAATGTCTGACATACTCTTCTGGAGTCGGGTTTCTATTTAATATTAATCTTTTGCTTTTGATGAACAGTCCACAATAACTCCACTATCGTTAAGACGAAATGATTGATATAAAATTGCACATTTGACGCAACATATCAACACATGTTTCTTTGATCGTTGTATCCTTTTGTGAAAGATGCTGACGTATATTTACCCTTGTAGTTTTGGTAGGATTATATTAGTAACATTTGGCTAGTAGCATATTTGTGTACGTTTTCGATAAACAATACTCAATGCACACATATATTAAACACAAGGGATATATCGATCGGAGTTGCAGTTAACTTTGCTTTCGATTGATCCTACTGTTGGTAATGTCCATGTTCTTTCCAACTGTTAATGCCATTGCACGGATTAAACTATACTGTTCTAAAACTTGTTTTTAATTGCTTTAAAATGTAGATTTAGTAATGTCCGTTGTCTTGTAATTATATATGGTTAAATGGATGAAATATTTGAAACACACATGACACATGCATGTATATGATTATAATTCTCTAATGGTGACAGCACGGTGAATACAGAATAAAAAATGAACATTTATTTCATTTAACATATTTGATGTCTTCAGATACACAGCATGACGACAGAAGCGCGATATATATGTGCTATATGCGCCAAAGGGTAAAAGCACAGACGCAATTTGGTATATCATGAAAGATCACACGCTGGTATGTTACCCTTTAACTGTTGCGGGGCTGGATTTTCATCAAGACGACAGGGAAGAGCGCGATCAAGATATAAAGTGTGAGATGTGTGAGCACAAGACAAGTACTCGGGTTCATATGCGAGAACATCGGAAAACACAAAGTGAAGATAAAACACATGTCTGCAGAGTGTGCAAAGCCGCATACAAAAATATTAGCTTACTTTGTAGACACTACGGATAAAAACACAAATAACGTGTATAACGTGGTTTCACATGTCTGTGATTTATGTGTGATTAACCCGTGATTTAATAGTTGTGATAATAGCTTCATCATCAAATATAAGTCATTATTAACATTTGAATCTTATCTGTTTATACCACGATGTTTACTTGTTGCGTTTCTTTATTTTGTATTGTATTTTATGTTTATTAGCGCTACACTTATATTATAGCAATTGTGATTCAGATTGTGATTAACGTGTTATTTAGTGATGACATTTAATATGGTTAAAGTAATAAAAAATAAATAATAAAACAAACACTGCGTAGTGTTCATTTCTGAAACAAAATGAATGGAAACAAAACAAATCGGTTCAAAATGTATGCGAAATTTCGTGTAATTGGTACTCATAAAGAGGGAGCAAATCTTCGTTGTTCGTTTACTGCATGGAGCAAACACACGAACAAAGCAAAGTCAATTGAGCATTTTTGTTATATTAAACTTTACTATTATCCCAAATTTCTCAATTATCTCTGTCACACGCAATGCTCAATGCCGATATATAAAATGAAGTATTATCTTTTGTCGGCAGTTGGAATATTTGACAGTTTTGGAAAAGTTAAGAGTTATAAAAACAACGTTTGACTCAATGATGGTCAAAGCTTTAATTAATTATTTGCAAGCAGTTGTGATCGGATTTACAAAAGCGACAAGAAACCCATACTATTAACATTTATTTGACGGAAGTAAATATTCACCACTTCCATTAAATTAAATACTGGAAAAATGTAAAACACACATTATGCACATGAATCATTTTATATTTAATTGTCTGTTTTATCTCAAGTCAAGCTA